>JAYJMB010061001.1:0-17262 GCA_036873735.1 Pouteria campechiana | reverse complement strand
TCCAAGATTGGAAATGATCCAATGAAACTCAAATTGCTCTTGAGGAATCCTAAAGATTATAAAAAAAAAAAAAAAAAAAAAAAGTTAGATAATGCTTAAAAGGAGAGGTACGAAGATAATTGAGCATACTTGTTGTGGTAAGTGTGTAAAGGAGTCGTGTACCTATGGAAAGAAAGATAAATATACACATACAGGTGGAAGTTGGACATGCTGACCTTACGAGAATGACAGGTTTTGATTCAGACTAGATAGTCAGAAGTTTTGAAAGCAAACTATGAAAAGGCAGCCCAATCAACAATTAAAAAAAAAAATTAAGCCACAAATAATAGCATGTCGGTTAAACCCACATGTTTTCCCTTAAAACATCATAACCATGCTTTACTACTTTATTGTAAAAATTATTAACATCAAATATTGAGGTGAGCTATACCCAAAAACTGTGGATATTTATACTAAAAAAATGTAAATCGTTGGATATTTATTTTTATATTTTTTATTAGATAAATGAACAATAAATTTTTTATACTCATAAAAGTGGGCTATATGATCATTTTCCACTAAACATTATATTTTTATTTGGGATGAAATTTGGATGAAAAAAAACCCTTGCGAACTATACTTACGAATAAACCTAAGATGCAACATGGGTGCTACTTTACTCATCCTCCCCGTAACAAATCCTTGTTCGCACGCTTATTGGCTGGCCAGATAGTGTGGCGCGTGGGACGACGAATGAGGAACAACATGACCGGCAATTCTACGGAGAAAAAGGACGGTGGGGCTCACTCAACTGCCCCTCCAACCCATCTTTCGTGCATTCATCCCCCACCGACTTTAATAAACAACCCCTCAAAATATGCTCTTTTTGACAAAGGAAGACCGATGAGGAATGGAAATGGAGACATGTGTCCCAAGCTTTTGTGCGTGCATCCCACCGTCGCACAGGCATGCAAGTCATGCTTTATGTGCACGTCACTCGCAGTATTATGACCCTATTAGTAGGGAGATTAGCTGGCTGTGGTTGATCATAAATGCCACGTGGGTTGGTGAGCAGTTTTTGGTTTGCCAACGACTACCTTAAAACATATCATCGTTTTTATTAAAAATAACATTTTTTAATTGAGAAATTTGATTAAGTAATAAAATTTTAAAATTTTACTTTTTAAAAATAATAAAATTTCATAATAAATTTACAATATATATTTAAGCCAAAAATATTATTACTTTAAATATTAGTATTTAATAGCCAATGAAAACATATAAAATACTCATAAGTATTGACAAATTTAGTATGACTTTATTATATAAAGTTAGGTTTGTATCTATTAAATATGTATAAGATTTTATAGTGTACGGAGGTTATTACATTTGCTGGGAAGAAATATAGATAGAATAATTTTAAATGAGCTTTAGAGAATAATTTATAACAAAAATAATAATATTAAAATTATTATTAAATTAAAAATAATATCAATAAAATATAAAATAGATAAAAATATCAGTTTTCTATTTCAAAATTTATGTCCAGCTCCCGAAGGATATTGCCGAGAATGATATCAATGAAGTGAGCGTCGGGTGGACCCATCACGTAAAATAGACGTGGACGACTCTGTGCGAAATTCTGTCCGCTGTTAAGCTGAAGACGGTGGGCCTCAGTCGATGAAGGGAAGCGATGAACGGCAAGTGTCATGTTGACACGTGGGGTCGAGGTACAGAAGTCACTGGACCGGGCCGTTGCAGGAGTAAGTGGATCACGTGCAGTTTAACAGAAGCTGGGCACATGCGCTGGAACGTCTGGTAATTACGTTACCGATGGCTTTTGATGCTCGGGAAGGCATCCTGATAATAAATAAGAGAGCGGAGAAAAGATATATCGTCTGTCAACGGTCCATTCGACTCTTGTAAACTGCAATGGGTTCCAAAACCAACATTTGGAGTTTTAACTTGGGCTCCCATCGGACATTGATTAAGCGGAAGATTAATAAAAAAAAAAGGTAATAGGTTTGTCTAATTGTAAATTAGATTTTAAGTTTTGTATATTTATAAAATAAAATTTAAAAGTTTTTTATTCTTATATAATAAATTCTGTCATGTTAAAACCGTTGAATCCAACTTCATTACCTATCGAGGTTCGTTTTGCAAGAAATGAAATTTTGTTAGGATCTATTTTGAAAATACGCAGAATCCAGGATTTAATTTATAATAACCAGGCAACCTTACGGGTTACTTTGTAAAACCTAAAAATATGAAGAAAAAATAATAGATTATTGCAATTGAATTTTTCTTTTTGTAAAATAGAACCTTATAAGTTTGCTTAATTTCAAATTAAACTATATAATATGAGCATTTGTAAAGAAGTTACGTATGCATATTTTTATTTCATATTTATTTGTTACACTCATGTGTATAGAAGTTTTCTAAAATTTTTGTCTTTATTTGGATGTATTAGAAATAAGCTCCTGTCTATGCGTTTTTTAAGAATATTGTGATTCGTGAAATTTTAAGTACCATTACTACTTTATTTTTTGTAACACTTGGGATGTTAAATTTTAAGTAATGATGTGTTGAAATATATTATAATTATCCTTAGTGGAAATTTTTTTTGCTATTATGTATGAAAATAAAATTTGAAGCTAAGTATAAGGCCATATATTGGATATGATTTGGACTTATATGATGAAAGTTTTCGGTATTTTTATGATGCATAAAATGAGGATTAAATATATCTTTTGAAATTAGGATTTTATGAAAAATATTATGAGAAAAATATATAAGAAACCATATTGAAAAGAAGGTGAAATTTTCATTATTTTTGGGAGTCAGCAGACTGGTGCCTATTATTTTAGAAGAGGCAGGAAGGTGCAGCAAGGGGAAGCCGGCAGCACTAGATCTGGCGCCGGCGGCACCGGTCCCAGGCAATGGTGTCCGGTAGAGGCAACGGCTTGGCGTTGGCCCATAATGGGCGCCGACCAGCAGCTATAAAAGCTCGGCCCGATTTTTCTTTCCCTAGCCCGTTCCGTTTTCTGAGTTTTCCATCTTGTCCTTTCTCCCCCTTTGCCCTAGCCCTATTTAACTTGATTTCTAGTCATTTTAGCTAGAAAATTATCTTGCCTAGCTAGAAAAACTTGTGATCTTTTAATTAAACTAAATTTTTATCCATTTGAACTATGAAAAATGGAATAAAATAGAAGATATGTCGAATTTTCATAAAATGGAAAGAGCAATAATGAGCTAGGAGCTTGATCCTTTGTCTGGGGAGGAAAGCTATGCTTGAAAGCGGAGGTAAGCTCAAGTTTTTAATCAAATCTCAGATTTTTGATTTTAGAGTTTTGGAGAAATGACTAATTTTTGGGATGAAATTTATGTCCGTGCTTATAAATTCATAGGAGAATGGTTTAATACAATGACTATGATGATTTGACATGAAAATTTATAAAAATTGCAAAACTAGGGTTTCTGTGAATAGTAAAAATTAGGAATTTTCTGATTTTTATTGAATTAAACATGCGGTAAATAATTAATGGTATGATTAGTATGTTTTAGAACATGTATGGAGTGGTTTGGACTATTAAAATTGAGTTGTGGGCTATGCCTTAGTTAAGGTTTAAATAGAATTTTTGTGAATGGGCCGTGTAAGCCATGAATTGACTAGATTAATAGCTTAATTGAGTTGTTTACATGTTGCTTAAATGGTAATCATGTGAGATACCGGATAAATATGTCAAACAAAAGAAAATTTCTTGTGATAATTCTGGAGAAACCCTAGTTTAAATGATGTTTATTACATGTTTAATGATCATAGCCTAAAATTGGCTATGAAAGAAATGTTAATATGATCTCTTGAGTACATGATTACAAATGGTTAAGTAAATGAGATTGTGGCCCTATACAGGATGAACTGAGAAGGATGAAAAGACAGTGCTGGAGGAAAATAATTTAGAGTCAAAGGCCTAAGGTAAGTAGGCGGGCCCCAGTTTAATTTGAATGAATAGATGGGGATAGTGGATATCTAAATTATGCCGGACATGTGTGTTTTGGATTAGGGATTGTGGGTATCTTGAATTTATTTAAAATTGAAATTATTTGCCCTACGATTACTAAATATAGGGAATAGAGAATATTCCTTGAATGACAATGATACGTTTGTCATATAAAATGAATGCATAAATGTTGGGGATTTGAAATTTCCCATAGTTAAATTAGTCTATGATATAAACATAGGAGTATTTGGGATAGAAAGTATCTCATATCATTGCATTATTCTTGTATATAAATGTCTATATAAAAGGGATAGGGAATATCCCAAGTGTGTAATGGAAAAAATAGATAAGATGAGTATATCCCATGTTAAGATTTAATAGTATGATATATTAATGTGTTTTCATTGTATGAATTAATAAGGAAAATGTAATTCTCTATTGTGATATTGTTAATGAGTGATAAAGATGGAATAAGTGATATCTCATAACTGTATAAATGACATAATATATCATATGACTGTTTATATCAATGGAATGTAAAGCATTCCATAATAGTATATATATGTATAATAATGCAATGTGCATTGAAGGCATAGCTATAATATTATGCCCGTATAGCATAATTGGATATTTGGTGCCTGCATGACATGTATAGTGATATAAGATGCTTGTATGGCGTGTATTATGGTATGATGAACTAAAGTAGCTTGGATGTGATGTGAAGTGTAAGAATGACACTGTATGATATTATACGCTGGAAAGGCGTAGGGTGTGCATGAAAAGAACAAGGATTCGAGACTCATGGTATGATTACTTTGGGTTGTACACCTCAGGATGAGATGAGAATGTGATATGTTTATGGTGATGGTTCAAATTTAAATTACGTTGTATTTAATACATGTTTTGGGTTGAAATATATTATTACGATTAATTATTATTTTATTTTATGTATGCCTACTTACTAAATTGCCCAGATTCACGTCTTCTTATATTAAATTTTTAGCCAATAGGCCAGGTAAATACTCCTAATTGTGAATTGGGACTGACGAGCAAAAGTAGAAGACTTTTGATGTTATGATAGCATGTGGGAATTAGAAGCCCATGATATTCTTGTATTATTGTTTAATTGTATTAAATTGTAAAATTTATGATGTATTGGCGTAATTATAGTTAAAAAGATTCAAATGATGTATGAAATGTCATAGTAAATCATTTAAATATGACATTTAAAATATATTGGTATTAATTCAAGGTAATACATCGCCATCATAAAACAATTCTGATCTTGAGCGGAGCTGTGAGTAAGGGTCTGAGTATTTAGATATAATTATTGTCTTATAATTATAAAAATATATATTTTATTTAATTTCATATATGTATATTAGGTTCAAACGTCCATAAAATATGTTAAACTCTGCCAAATTTTAGATAGAATATTTTTCTTAAAATTAAGAAAATATTAAAACTTTCCTTAAAAAAAAGGAAAATGGTAACATCCTACATCGGCCCTGGTGTGACATGATCAAAACATATAAGGTAGGGGTGCGAGGTGTTACATTTTTATTAATGAATATCTAAACTTTGAGTCCTTTTTACATAAGATACTCCCCTTCCTAATTCACTTTATCCAAGCCAAGCCTCCGACGTATCAGTTTAAATAAACTGACTATCATAAAGAGAATCATTAGGTCTAATATTGCTTTCAAAGGTTTTCAGCTACGCTTAAAGCATAACAAAAAATGTCAATCAAATGCCCAATTATTGGTCAGGCCCACACCACAATTTTTGGTGGTCTCCACCTTCAGCTGAATGGCCGACACAAAAGTCTGTGTAGCCGAGTAGAAATGGGACTTTGAAAGTGATTAAGACTGCCAAAGACATAAGCAATTCATAATCTCTGCGCGTTCTGATTGCAGATAATAATAATAACAAATATATAATGATAAAAAAATAAAGTGTATAATTAAAGTAATCGTTATAAATTTTACACAAGTAAACCCATATGATTATAAATATTTTCATCATCAATTTAATCATGATTTCACATTGAATCATATGTTTTCAATAATCATCATGTTATTTTATATTCATTTCTCTTAACGGGTAATTAAACCTTTTTAAGCCATGCTAATCATAAAGAAAAATGCACATCATAAAGTACCAACTCCCCAAGAGCCCAAACCATTGAAGGCGGCCATGATTAATCGAGGGAAAAAATATATTTTTCAAATCCCACACTAATATTTTAACCGATAGAAACATTTAATAATCACTAATCAATACCAACCATTTGGTAGTAACGGCACTTGTTAGCAATTGATCGTCATCCTTATTTTTCTAAGATTTTCCACACGGAGAAATCCACCACCATGGAATCCACCGTTGGAAAAAGAAAAAGAAGACAAAATAAGAACAGAGCAAACGTTAGGATGCCGACGCAGATGCGCCCCGCACTAACAGTATTAAACAGGCCATGATGTGGCATGCTGTCCTGTCAACGGGAATATCAGCCAAGTGGAGTCCACCAATTTGTTGAGATTGATTTGGTCCGTTAGAAATATTAAAAATGTCATTAAATTACTTAATACATCAATTAAGCCAACAAAATAATAATACCAGAATGGAAGTTACGAACGAAAGTTGAAATTATTTTGCAATACTAACCCGTTAAATATACCATCTAACTAGTTAAATGTGAATTTTTTAACCGCACAAAAATAGGCCAGCGTGCCATGAAATTCTTTGGTTTACCTATGGGATAAGTAGGACCCAAATTTTATATTTAGTTCATGCCACTGTTTAAAATGTTTTACACAGTTAATTGTTTAATACCAAAATCATTTAAACTGATAATTTCGATGGTTCGTATCAAAGAAAATTATGAAAGGGACGGTTTTACTAATGAAATTATTTAGGGTTATAAATGATCTATATGATTTTACTAATGAAATATATAAAGATTTCAAACACACATAAGTGGGTCGTATGATAATCTTTACAGTAAATATTCAATTTTTACCATTTTTATTTGGAGAGGCCAACCAGAATATTTGATTTGAGTATTTTTTTAAAAAAATTAAAGTAATAAATAATGTGTAAAACGTAGTGAACTATAGGATGAACACAAAATGACGAATGATAGGTTCCATTTTTCCAAAGGGTTACTTTAAGGACTCAGGTTACACAGTCACAGACAATCCCGGTCCCTAGAGCAAGAATTCTTGATAATTAAGGGTGGCCCCAGCTCTGAATTTTATGTACCAAATTTCTAACACCATTTTTGACACCAAAATGCTTCTATCATGCAACCTAAAGATTAGATAATATGCCCAGAAAAATCAAAGGCCTTAGAAGACGATACCCCAATGCACAAAGCAACAACAAAAGGACCCTCCCACTCACAGACCAGCCTATCTTTTACTCTATTCCATTTACATATGGACACGTTAGAAACCAATGTAAGTACTGGAGTGCCACCATAATGTCTTTGTTCTCTACTGCTTACCTTCTTCCTGTGCTGACCTTTGCCGATCACCTCCTGACACCATAATGCCTTGTATCCTTTTACTGCTGCCTTCTTTTACTTGTAACTGTAACTGCCGCATCAGTTTATTGAAGTTGGTGGTGGCAGCAGAAGAGCAAGGCGTTGTTTGTACCGCTCGATTCGTTGTAAACGTTCTTCCCTTAGCCTGCAACCATGACAAGCAGAAAATGTACATGGATTATCAATCACCTAGAACAATATGACAAAAGACGTCCATTTGCACAAAACACTAACAACAATGATTCTAGCCAGTGTCCTGAGACATTGAAGTGCTCCATGTCACCACTTTTGGTCATCCAGGTCTAAATGTATACCAAAATGAAGACAGGATGATATATTTGAGCATGAAACAGGTGGGCCTACATGTAAGCAGACTTCCAAGATGAGGATAAATGTTTCTGATTTAACAGGGAAGTACCTCCATTATGTATTTCATAGCTTTCTTAAGTCTTCAGGTGATTATTTCACCACAAAGAACATGAGAAGAGGAACAAACAGGGAAGCTTCAAATAATTCTGATTCCTGATTGCGGACAGAGAGACCATCTAAAATCTCATGACATAGAGACCGAACTGCTGAACCAGACAGTTTTCATCACTCCAATAGGCATTCTGACCATAGAAATCATATAGTTCAATCATATGCTCCACGCGCATAAATTTCATGTTTTCTAAGGTTTCTGCAGCCTAAATCATCTCTAGGGTAGATTAATCACCACTGCCCTAGAATTGTAAATAACAAGTAATCCAACAAGCGAAAAGAATAATAATCTATGACTGCCCAATAATGATAAGGCAGATTTAAGGCTAGATATCATAAAGGCTACTTGCTGACACCCCATGATCTGGTCAGAATTTTGCGAAACTCTATTTGCAGTAGATTGTTGCAGAAAAATTCTCTGGTCGCCTCCACCTCACTTACAACACAGATCATGTTGCGTAAACACTGCTACAAGTGGTTAATGTTGCCAAAGGAATAGGATTGCCAGCAATTGAAATAATGTGGCAATCGACTGTCAGGAAGATCTAAATTATACCCCAATAATAGCAACCATTGGAATATCAACTTAAGAACTAGGTACGTCAAACCACTAGAACCATGTCAAATGCTCAAGAAACCTACTTCATTGGGCCTGTTACCTGCGACATGCATATTTGCAGTCTAAAGTGCTTGCAGCTATTGAAACACTGAATTTAAGAATGAGACAGCTTCATCTATATGAATGCAATCTGCCACACAAATCTATCAATTTTGGGTACGAGAAACTAACCTTGCCCGAATTCTTTTAGCACGTTTAATGTGTCCCTCTAACAAATCATGGGCTGACAAGTTCTCAGCAGAACCCTCCTGCAGGAAAGGAAGTACCAAAGGAACTTTAAGCCAAGAGAATTAAAATGCCAAAAGATATATTTTGTGATGAAAGGATATAAAGACATGCAGCTGAAAAGAGAACAAAAATTGTTGGCATTCTAGTAAAATGTTGCAGTTCAATTTTATGGCTTAAATGGCAGATTACTTGGAACTCTTTCAAGTTCAGCAACTAAATGTTTGCTTTCTCATAGTCAAGTACTGACCCGATGAAAAAACCTGAAACATTGCTATTTCAATCTATCATGCAAAAGGAATCCAACAAAACAAATCAAGCTGATAGAAAAACGATGTTACTAAAGATCACTTCCATCAAATATATGTGTTTCTTAGAGTTATTTCCAAGATCTCATAAGAACGCTATGGCTCTCAAACCAGATATCTTCCATAACAACATTCTGGGTACCCTTGATAAAAAATTTGTGAATCTTCCAGTTGAGCTTTTCTGAGTTTGAGTTCAATGTTAGTCATCTACTGCATCATGTTCAGCTTCCTAGCCATAGCAAAACGTTTTGAGGAAACCATTCATACATTTATCCCAATTGCAAGCAAAAAAAGTCTACCATTAGTCATCTACCATTTGACCACTTCATGGTACAATTAGCAATCAACACTATTGTTGTCAGAGTGGCCAAAGGGAAGTAAATAACAACATGGAGGAAAACCTAATCCATACTTCTTAAAAGAGCTAACCTCATCTTTTCTTAAAGATTCTTCATCTTCATCAAGTTCAGTCCTTTTTTGTGGGCGGAGATCTGCAAGGGATGCAGGCAATGGTCTAGGAAGAAGTTTTATGCCATCACCATATTGTGGCTACAGGACAAAAATAAAGAATAGGCATCATGAAATAATTACAAGTTAGGATAAAAGCTAACATCAAAGGTAATTCTTTAAACAGGAATCCAAAGACCATAAGATTTACAAAACTTGTTTTTGACATTAAATGTATAAAGGTTTTTGTAACAAAAAGAACAATTCCTTGAAGTATTACCAATAGGCATAAAAACATATGAAGCAAAATCATAGACTACATGCAAATCATGGAACACATGAAGAACAATAATGCATGTATGCAATCATACCAATATTTTCAAGTACTGTTGCTCTTAACTAGGAGTGAAACATGGGCTGGGTTCAACCCCAACTCAACTAACCTGGCCCAATTTTAGTTTAGGTCAAGGTTTTCTCAAATTGGGTAAAGAAAATTTTAGATTGAAACCCACCAGATTTGGCAAAGAAAGTAGGGTTAGGTTGAGGCCAAACCCATTCCAAATTTCAAACTTATTGGCATAATGCCAGTTACAGTATATGCAGATATTACAAAGGATCCTTGCATTATTTTTTAAATCTTGGCATTAAGCTTAAAATGTTATGTTGAAGGTATTTGAAAAGGTAAATTTTTAAATAAATGCAGAAACAAATATTTGGGCTACTGTCATCTATAAATACCTGATGCCAAACATGCATTCATATATTTCTACCATTACTAACACCATTTCTACAAAATTAATATCCATTCATAAATATATATGAAGATAATCGCAGCTCCCACATAAAGCTACCAAGTCAAATGGTCAACTAGAACCTAGCCCAAATCTTTCTATGGTTGGGACGGAGGTTGAAAAATAAAGGTTAAGGCTGGGTCAGTCTTTTGAATAGAGTTAATGCTGGGTTAGGGACCATTCCTTAGTGCATTGGTAAAAACCTCAAATTTTCAGCCTAAAAATGCAATTTACAGTCACTTTGTGAAAAAAAGGCCAAAAATCCACTACAGCTTTCCCTCCTAGGATCCCGTACGTGCAAAACCAACATCCAATTACAGCCCTTTGTTACTAGGGTTGACTAGGGTTGAGTTCACCTTAACCTAATACAACTCAACCCATGCAACCAATGACATGCAACATGGACTCATCACCCATCAAAGATGTTGACCTTTACAAAGTAATTACAGTAATTAATGATGAAACCACCATCTAATAATCATGGGCATATATTTTGGTTTATCAAAGAGTTGCAACACCATCCGTCTCAACAATTCAATTGGGGTAATCTAAGGTTTCTAAATCCTCAATTGCAACTTATCAAAATCTACTTGAGTAATTTGAGAACTTTTATAGTCAGCCCTATTTTCTTCATATTTGAATTTGGCTAAATTTGTCAATGATCATCAGTTTGAATGCATGGGTATGCTTCTATCATTCAGTCAAAGCAAAGTGGGCTGTTCAAGAAAATTTGGTCAAGTATCCGAATCTGTTGTACCATCCTAATTTCTCAAATTGATTCCAAATCAAAAAAAAAATTGATAGAAATTTCTTTAACATGTTAATGGAGTTGAAGAAAATTGATTCCAATAGAAAAGTAAAAAGAAAGTCAATCGCCATAGAACATGTAAAATAGTTGAAGAAAACAATATTGACAATATCATTAGCAAATGCAATATGCAGCAATCAATGGTGATAGAATGCGACAAAATGATAATAAGTGGATATACCATTGATTAAAATACAAAATACCCAAAAGCCATCCATTTTGGCTTTATCCCTCCCATATTTTATCCTCAAATGCCCAAAAAAAATATTAACCAAAATGTTTTGTGCCTCATTGATAACCATGACAGCTAGATAACAATACTAACAACTCAGCTTGTTCCTAGTAAGGCTACAATAAAGAACTGAAACCTTTTGATCCTTCAGTTCAGTAAATCTATCCTCTCATACCCAGTCAAGATCCTGAATTCTTCCACCGAGAATAAGCATGAAAGCTTGACACCCTAAATGTGAGTAAATAGATGAGCCACAAGGGAGAGGAATTGCTGGTTTACAGTTGATGATTTTTGAGTAGTTTAGCCAATATTATGAGTCCTAGGTCCTCTTGAAAGGATAAGAAGACCACCGGTAAGTTCACTGGTATTGAGCATAATGCAGGATGAGCATGACATTATACCATCATCATTGGTAGGTGAAGTCTTCAACAATATACTGTAAGTTCACATTTACCAGGACACTATAAGAAGAAACATTGAGAAGATAATATGATAGCTACCTCTTAGGCAAATAGAGGAACCAAGTTTCTTTCCATCATATCTTCAATTTGCTCACAAAGCAAGGATATTGCTCTTGCTGGTTGCATTATGCATTTCAAGGATGGAATAAACAGAACTAACAATGCACACTGATTTAACACATGGAGCAAAGTTCAAAATGAAAGTAAATATAATTAACAAGTCAGCAAAATCATAACCATTATTCAACATTGTAATGGTAAAAATATAAAACAACAATAAAAATATGCCTCATAGGTTTTAGCTTTAGATCTTGACTGAAGACATTCATATTTTTAGGTCAATATGAATTAATAACAAAATGACAGAAATATTTAAAAAAATACATGAAACATGAGAAACAAGCAGACCTGAGTTTCTTGAGGTAGACCATTCCGCACCCATGACCTACAGAGGGCATAAAGAGATTCTGGACCACCATCTGATAATCTCACCTAAAATAAAAACAACAGTTAGGAATGTCAAAAGAGAGGTAACAGAAAAAGAAGCACATCAGTCAAGGAACAAAAATAATGGAAACGTACCTTCCTGTCATGAATCGTCACCACAGCATCATCTTTAGCCTTATCCCTAGAGATAGCCGATAGAAAGAGGTTATCATCCACAATCTAACTTAAGTACAAAGTAGTCAACAACTCAGTACTTGAAAAGGAAGTTTTACCTCAAATCTTTATAACCATTATAATCTGCGGCCGCAGATACGGTTGGAGCCTGATTCACCTAACACAAGAAAAAACCAGTGAATAATGTATTAGTCTCACTGATGATGACCTAAAACTCAATACATAAGAGACCATCTCACACGCAGCAAGTTATAGATGAGAACAATGATCCAACTAGTACTGTCTAATCTGAAACTGCTAAATGGATGGCATTCAATCTCTCCAAAATCCCTCCACTCTATACTTTGAGAATGTCAAATTTTAGTAACCCAAAGAAATCAGCAACCTACATCCAACACACATTTAGGCTTGCTCAAATTAGTGCTATTGGCCTTGACCCAGATTACAAACCATATAATCATGTAACAGTGTAACAGATGAATAGCCTAACAATTAATTGTACAATGATGTCATGTTCATATGTGTAAAACTCATACATTCATCATGCAATATAGACCAAAAAAACAAAAAACAAATTTGCATTCGAAATAACAAAACTAAACACCACCGCCCACCCCCCCCCCCGCCAAATCAAAAACCACCATAATTCCAGACAGAAAAATCATTAGACAGTTCACATTCAGCACTAGCAAACGCTAAACAATACTCAGTTAAAATCTCCCAATGTGGAGTATCTTCGGAGGCATTCCTCATCCAAAAAAATGAAACTTTTGGCCACGAAAAGGCGAACGGCATGGATGACCAAACTGATTACAAGGACAGAGAGGAACTTATTCACGGCACGTAACAAAAAAACGAACCTTTGGATGCGGGACGGTAGATACGCCCTTGACACCTCCCAAATTGGCGCTCCCAATCGGTGGCCGAGGCAACACATACGAACCCTGCACCGGAGCCTGCGGCGGCCGCATGGAATGCTCCATCGAAAACCCAAAAGCCCTAACCTGGCCAGGGAACCCCACTAGCGGCGAGTTCCTTCCAGACGACAGCGGGTATCCCGTCGGATTCGCAACGGTGACCATCTGATCCGGCGGCTTCGATGGCCTAATGGCCCTGGGGTGAAATCCGCGGGAGACGGGATAGACGACACCCATTGGGGGTGGCGGAGGAGGCGGAGGCGAAGGGTCTTGGAACTTGGGGAGGTGGGAGGAGGGCGAAGAGATTTGGGTGGCCTTGGGGAGGACAGGGAGGAGGGGTTGGGCGGTGTAGAGAGGGATCGGAGAAGGAGACGTGGAGGAGGAGGAGAGGAAGGGGCGAGCAGGGTTTGAGGAGAGAGGGATTGTGGTGTTTTGGAGGAGATGGGACGGTAGAGGAGGAGGAGCTTCCGATGCTGTGGCGGCGGAGGAGGAAGACGGTGGCGGAGATCGAGTAGGCATTGTCGACGTTGTCGTTGAAGGAGCGAGGGAGGATTTTCTCAAATTTCAAGTTCGAAAGCTGTGGTATTTATTAGGGCGAGTTGGAGTTCCGCTGGTTGGCTTTGAGTGATCAGCAGGCGTAGCAGGATTTGGTGCATCCGGACCTCATTTTGCAGTGGCCAACATGATTTTAGTGTAGATCTTCACCGTTCATTTATTTCTTCATGTAAATATATTATATTTTAATTTACATAATTTAATATTACTTGTAAATGAGTCATGTTCAGGCAATAGGAAGCATTTAAGGTCTTCGTTGAAACATTGTCGGCAGCACAAGTAAAATAGTCTTTTTTTTAATGAAAAGTAACAAACAATTATTTTACAATGAAAAGATTAAGTCGTATTGTTGAACACTATAATCTGTAAAAGAAGTTATAGAAAGCATATACTTCAAATATGTTTTTATTAAAACATTCTTTTACCTTGTTCTCTATTTTATACAAAATGAGCTATCTATATTAGCTTATTTTGTTATCTAGGGTGTGTTTGATAATAAGAAAAAAGAAAATAATTTTTTTTACTTTATTTATTTATTTTTTATATTTTTATATGATTTAATTTTTAATTATCCAACAACTATATTTTTATTATCTATATTTTTAATCATTATGTCATATTTTTATATAAAAAATTCACCTATTTTATTTTTATTCATTTTATTTTTAATCATTATCTTTTATTACATCACATCACTCTTTTTTTCCGCTTTTCCACATTTCTTTCTTCCCAATCTTTTTCCTATTTCCAAACACACCTAGAAAAGAAGCGAGAATAGAAAATTGTGAGATAATATTAACTACAAATTAAATAAATTTAAAATAGATAAGAAATAATAATTAAAAATATAAAGAATAATAAAAAATAGATTTATTATGATAGATGCGTGTGACATTGTTTGTTGAAATACGCCCTTAAATTGTGTTTGCGATTGGATTGAAACAACATCCTTTTACACCTCTTCCAATGTGATATGCCATTGCAACTGTTTCTAATAGCCATAATTATTGCTTGACATGCCTGTGTAATCTATACCTATGCAATCAAGCATCCATGCCTTAAAAGTAATTTTCTCACGTGGATTAATAATTCTCTATAATTTTTAAGAATATTATAGTATTTCTATGAATCAATATCATTTATTTTCATATTTTTTAGACATAATTTTATACATTTTCAGACAGTATTATCCACATAGGCCTCAATTTGCAACACTTTATAGTATTTTAAAAATTATACTATATCGCTACAATCTACTAGGATAGGCTTAAAACGAGAAGGCTCCAATAGAACCCATCATTGAATTATAAGCCTTTTAAAATTACTGTATTTTTTGTGGATCACAGATCTTAGGGCTAACCAAAGCTTGATCTTACTTAGGTCAATGGTTGGGACTTAAAGTAGATTTTCTGTGGTTCAGTTCGGGTAAGTTATCAAATTCGAAGATCCTGATGCAGTTGGCAAACTAAGTTAAAAATTGTTTAGACCATGATCCATAAAACTTTAGAAATTAGGATTCCATTTGACTAAGATCCAATATACCTAAATGCTTTCGTGTGTGTGTGTGTGTATGTTGATCATAATGATATATAGTAAATTTAATTAAAGAGGTGCTCCTATAAAAAATACATTTTTTTCAAATGTGGAAAATGTTGTCAAAATCTTAAAGGTGATATTAATCATACAGAGAATAAACACAAAATCTATAATTATTTTTTGTAAGAAAGATGAGTAATTAAAAAAAAGTATTGTGTAGGTACACTTCTTTGTATTCCAACACACCCAAGTTATAAAAATTATATTTATTAATTAACTACATTGGTTCATATAGGATTCAAATCTATCAAAATTAATAATTTTACATTACTTCTTTAGCCCGTGCTTAGTATAAAAGATGTATGCAAAAATAGTGTTCAGCTTAACCCATTTAAATTTGAATCAAACCTTAGTTAACAGTACTAGCTACTAATCTATGACATCAAATGTCAAGAGTGCGGGATAAATAATGCTTGGGGATGGATTTTTGAGCAATATTTGAAATAACAGATTGCAACAATGTTACATGAACACTTGGAAATAGGCTAGCAGGATCCAGCTGGAATAGATTCAGCTAATTCTTGAACTGGGTGTTAGACAGAAATTGACCCAATTGTAATGAGGGCTAGCAAAATGCCAAACCACCCTAGAAAAGAAAGGGTTGATTGACGAGCTAAAAGACTGTTTGATTAACTCCAAAAGCTCAATTTACTTATCACAGGTATTTACATTAGTCCGAGAGTAATTGGTTAATTTGTTTAATTTTCAGTGAACTGTCTTTGACAAAATACTCTCAACATATTAACGTTTCAAATCCAAATTATTTAGAATAATTTTTTCATAGTTTTTGTAAAATGTAAGTTTAATTTTCTTATTTGTCAGGCTCTAAATTAGTTTTTCCACTCTTTTATTTGATATTGATCAGATATTTGATTAATCCCTATTTATCCACAATAACTTTACTTTTTTTAAGGCCATTAATTATCTATGCTTTCCACGCAAAAGTTTACTTATTTAATTTGTATTTATGCTTCTGTCTTTTTTAATATTATTTTTTATTTTTTTCTAAGCTTTTCTTTTACATGTACTCTTTTACATTAAATCAAGCAGAAGCCAAAAATCTAAAGCTCTGTGTGACAACGAGGAAAAGGGATAGAAATCTGTTTTTTTTTTTTAATCTTTTTCCACCTTCTTTCAACTAATATAACATTTAAATAATTCAGTAATCTTACTTTTTTATTATTAACTATACTTCCATTTACTAATTCCTATATACTTTCATCAGAAAAAGTATATCTATTTTATTTTTATTTACTTTATTTTTCAATAATTATCTTTCATACTTATTGCAAATTAGGATTTTGTGCACAAGTCTCCCTTGAAATTCATCCAAATAATAATTGTTATATCAATATTTAAAGAATGATCCGTCCGTATGAGAAAAATATGTTTTAAAGGGTATAAAGCAGGGCTAGCTCTCAGAAACAGTGGTTGTAGGGGTACCCCCAGTTCTCGTGGGGTCGGCAATTTCGACGTGCATGCCATCAGATGGGGCCCATCACAGCGTGAAAATACACGGGGCCATTATTTTACTGTCTCAGGTTGAGAAAGCCACCCCTCTCCTTTTTAAGTGTTGCTTATCCTTCCTCCCCCCAACCAGTACAAATCTCTCTCTCTCTCTCTCTCTCTCTCTCTCTCTCTCTCTCTCTCTCTCTCTCTCTCTCTCTCTCTCTCTCTC
>JAYJMB010060990.1:0-26451 GCA_036873735.1 Pouteria campechiana | reverse complement strand
CTCTCTCTCTCTCTCTCTCTCTCTCTCTCTCTCTCTCTCTCTCTCTCTCTCTCTCTCTCTCTCTCTCTCTCTATGGTGTCTCTTGTATGGACCATGTCAAACACCTAAAGGTGACCCATTTCACACGAGATGAGGAAATCATGCAAGTGGGGGTGGGACACACCAGAAGGACGATTAAACTATGATGGGCGTGTTGCGGTTGATTGGAAGATGATTCAGCAAACCAGTGCTGACCCAGGTTGATTCCCTCACCGTGTTTGAGCTGCTCCCGTGATGGCTGCTTCTGCTTTAAGGATTTTAATGTTGAGTCAATTGGTGCAGTACAATAGACAAGTCTTTGGTAAAAGGCCAAACATTTCTTGGTGTACAACACAGCAAGACGTATTCTTTCCAAATATTCAACTCCTTCGTGTAGAGCCAGACATGGTCTAACTAGCTGCTGCACATGCAATAAGGAGAGCACGTGCTTGTGTAGTTGTATTCTGCATGCGAGACCCTTTCTGAAAATTAAACAAACAAATGGAAAAGGCTTTCAACTAAACAATATTATACTGCTAATTTTACAATGGATGCCTTCGATAAAAGATGATCATCCCACGATTACGTGTTTATTTATTTATTTATTCAATCCCAGCACTACCTTGTAAGCCTCTGGGAAAATCAGACTTTACAACGTTTATTTTTATGCATATTTCCTATTGTTTCATCTTTTCAGTTGCAAATAATCCTCTGAAGTGTGTAGTGGAACAGGAGGAAGGAATATACATGCTATTGTTTACATTTTTCATTGACTTCTATGTTTCATTCAGGGCATATAGTTTGAGTCCCCACAAATTCTTCATCCCTGTGTTTTATTTAGCAATTATCGCTTGTGTTATTGACATATAATGAATAGCTAGCCATTCAATTAATTAATTAAGGAATTTTATATTTTTTTACTGACCAAATTTTCCATTTTCAGGCTTTCTTAGGGAAGACAGACTTTTATACTTGCTCAATAAGAAACTTTTTTCTATGTAAATATCAATTGTAGCAACTTAATTAGCACTCCACGTTCAATGTAAATTTAGATTTTGTTCCTTACACTCATGTCTCAATCTTCCCTATAGATTCGAAAGTTCTATTAAACTAGTACAATAATTAGGCCTCTCACGCCTTTTTATGTGTTAGTTCTCTATCTCTAGAGGTGGCATAATCCCGTGTTCCTCTGCTGATACCTGAGTCAAACAAAAAACGAGGAGCAGAGGTTGATGGGGAAGATGAAAAAACAGAGAAGGTAAGAATGATCTTTTATATCTTACCAATATCTTTCATTTTTGTTCTTAATTAGTCCCCTTTAGCGTACAAAGATGGTCTTGAATAAGTTAGATTTCTCTCTTCAAAGTACCTCATGTCCTCTTAAGCTTGGGCATGACTCTAGATGTGTATAATACAAAGACATAAATCTAAGTTGTGCTTCGCTAAGGAACTTGTACTGTTGTACGAGCAATACATAAATAATATCGACCAAAGTAACCCATGATTACTAATTATCAAACCTTAGAACAAGTTTATTTATTTCTAGGAACTTTCCTAGGAGACAAGGGAGCTGACATATTTATTTCTAGGAACTATCCTAAGAGACGGGGAAGCCGATAATGGATGCGAAGTGAAATTTATTCGCTCGAAATGAAATTTATGCATAGGGGCATCGGCTCTGCTTCTTGTGGGCCACATCATGCCATTGTATACTTGCAAGGGCCAGTCTTTTACCACCGAAGCTTTGGCTCATCTTTCATTCCCAAGACGTGCTGCCATCTTGTTGAACTGAGTGAATTTTCAAACTTGTGAATTGTTGTGGGCGGTCTAATGGATGTGGACACAGCTAATGCACATACCTTTTTAAGACCGATGTAATATCTTAAGTATCATAGAAATCATACTTTATCATTTCCGATCTTTTTTTTTTTCACTTTTCATTAACAACCTCAACATTATCAAAACCGGACCGTTGGTGGTTGAATTGGTCAAGAGTCCGATTCACAGTCCAATTTGTTCAACTAGTTTGTTTTTTAAATAATACAACATAATTTTGAAAAATCTAAAGCATAAATATTAATCTAAATATATAGATCTGTTGTATAATAATATACTTTTTAATTCATCATTTTATTTTAGGGCCCAGTTCCAATACAACGTTTTCTATTTTAACTAAAGTAGAACTTAGATCTGGGCCTTTTATTTTCAAATGTACAGTGGATTCGCCGTCAACGATTCAAAGGGCAAGCAGGCAATTATGTGTGCGAATAGTAGGGTTGTCTTGCGTGTCTAAACCGACTCCCCATTTGGTCTCCGTCTCTATCCCCTTCCCGTGCAAAACCTTATTTCCATTTCTTCCCAAACCCCAAACTCAATAGAGTTATTGCCCCAAAACCAGTAGTAGCAAGGTGACACCAACCACCTTTGGCTCTCTAGCGGTGAAGAAAAAAACCCTTCTTGAAGCGAAGGAGAAAACCTCTATGGCAGTGAAGAAAAATCCCTCCTCTCTTAGATTTCCGGTCATCCTCGACGGCTTCAACTCCATCTTTGTGAGTAGGGGGGTTGTCTTGCGTGTCTAATCCTTGAACCTCCCCTTTCGTGCCTTCAATCCTCTTCCCAAACGACCGAACCCTAGATTTCTTCCCAATCCCCAACCTCACCGTGGCTTTTGACTCATTACTAACGGCAACGAGGCGACAACGACAACAATAAGGCAGCGATACCGATAGCTCCAAATCCATCATCCCTTCAATCTCCGGCCATCCTCGAAGGCTTCAACTGTATCTTTGCATCTCGACTAGAGCAAACTGCCACAAGGTAACAACAATCATCTAATATAGTTGCTCTTATTCTTCATGCTATGGTATTTGGTTTTGAATCCTCTTTTATTATTGGGAGAGAATTTGTCAGAAAGTCTGCTTAGCCATTGACACTGTTGACCATTCTAAAAATCATCATTTGGAATCTCACAAGAGAAAGAAGTGATGGGCGAATTTGATGAGCGACCAACTACTTCATATTGTTCGTACACAACCTAGACAGACTGTTGCTTAACTACCTGAAAATGAATAGCCATAAACAAAAAGAAGTTGAAACTCAAGCACATGTTACACAGTGATAGTGCAATGTTGAATGAGTGGTGTTGAACTTGCTAGACTCAAAGCATACAAGGAAGTGAATATGACTTCTCTACATAAAACAGAAGTATCTAAGGGCAAAAGGTTGAATGCAATTAGTTCTCTAACTTGCTAAAAACATGCTTTTAGAAGATAACTTGTTTTTAGATTTACAATCACAAGTACATAGATCATCCAAACGCATATCGTAAGTAGAAATATTCATGCATCAAAGATACAAGGATTTACCTAAACAAACTTTCATCAAAAAAGGAAGAACAAAAGAGAGAATAAATAGATCTACTATGATTGCACAATGCTAGATAGAGATATTTACATCTAGGTCTTCCATTCCTTCCCAACCAAATGGGACACTCTTATCAGTTTGTCCCTTAACCTTGTGTGGCATTTTAGAATCTTCTATGATAAAGATTGAAAAGATCTCATAACTACAATGATGAAGATAGAAAAGCTTTTACATCTATTTTCCCTATCTCAATTGTAGGGACCACTGAAATCTTAGTTGAAAGCAACTTTATATATCATCATTAATGAGCTTCTTCAATATTGGAGTAGACCCAACTCAACTTACATAAGTAGGCCTAATAGGCCATGTAGAATACAAAACAAAAGCCTAACAAATTGGAAGGTTTTTAAACCAAAAGAAAAAGTGGCTATAGAATAACAATATGAAATGGCTTGTAATTTTTGTTAACTTGAAGAAGCATTATGGCATGATGCACAATCACTTTTAGTCATAGGACATACAACGAATTCAATGAAAAGCATACAAATAGCAAGATGATTAATCTCCTATAACTGAAACATTGATTTCATTTCCTAATAAGTAGATGAGCAGCTATTAATTAATAATCATAATATGTGAATTGTTTATGCACAAATGAACTTTACTTGGAGGATAGCATAGCTAATTTAATTAGACTTTTAGGATATTACCTATCTAAAGTGATATCCTATGACTTGGATGATTTGGTTAATCTAACACCTACCATATACAAAATTACAAATGGGATTCACAGTCTCTATTTGTTCTTGGTGACTTTCAGAAAGTAAAAAGAATTCAAAGAAACATATAGAAGAATACTTCACCTCTATATTGTCTTGAACAGGATTGAATTGCTGATTACAGATGGGTCTCGTAGCCATTTCACCATTGAGAATACATGTCTTTGCATGTTTCACTGTAGCTTCCCATGCAATGTCAGGCATTTTTAGGATCTGCAGATGTTTACCTGAACATGAGATCTTTCGCCCCATTCATGTGCCTATCAACATCTAACATATGCATTCACAAGAAATCACTAGGCCCTAAATTTGACCAGTATTGTCAAATGTAAAATGGTGTTTTTATTCTTGAACTCTGCCCTATGTTATTCCATACCAACCACCGTCACACTTAGACAAATATGTTAGATATAGATAGCTTTTATTACATACCAGTAAGAGAGCAAAGCATTGGATTTGCATAGTATGAATGTGGTTTATGCATAATTTCCATGTTTGTTAGATAGTTGGAATAATTTATACAGAAATTAAAAGAAATGATATGAACATGAGTGAAATTAAAAGAAATAATGCTTAAAATTTGCTTCTCTTTTAATTGCTAATCAACATGTTACTTCTATCTAATCTAGTCCCTATTTGAAGGTGTTGTATTGAATTTGTCTTATGTTGGAGTTGAATGTCTTCTTTTATGTCAAGTCTATTATGACTAGAATTATTCTATTATTGTACTAGGTAAATCATTCTATCATATGATGGCTTCTTGTGGAGAGAAGTTGGGAGATACCATTATGGAAACTCAAGTTGATGTTGATGATATGGATGTTAATAAATGTGGTGTAGAGTTGGTACTTTCGAAAATAGTCCCGGAGGCAAAACCATACATTGGCCAAGAGTTTAAAGATGAGGCATCTGCAAGATTGTTTTATAATGAATATGTGAAACTAGCAGGTTTTAGCATACGTATGAACCAATCTCATATGTTACTTTCAAGTGGAGAGATGGTCTGGAGACGCATAGTGTGCTCTTGTAAAGGTAAGCTTCTAAAGTCTAAGATTGGTAATGAGCAGCAGCCCACAAGTGAGGCGGAATCGTGTATTTACAAGGTGTGGATGCATGACTCGTATGGAGACATCCCAGAGAATTGGAAATGCTTGGACTATTAGCCGGTTCGTAGAGGAATACACACATGATATAGTCATTCCAATGCAAATCCAATTCCTTAGGTCATACCGTGCTGTAGACAATAATACTAAAAGAATTTTAAACACGGGCAATAAGATTGGGATAGGACCTAGTGCAACATATAATTTGGTTTCGAAATTAGAAGGAGGGAAGGGTGTGAACTTTATTTGTACATATGTGAAGAACACCATGTCCCACACTCGGAGGCGACTTATGAGATTCAATGCTAAGCAGATGATAAGATACTTACAATAGAGACATGATAAAGATCCAAGATATTATTTTTCTGTTAGAAAAAAGCCTGACAGATCTCTTCTATCTCTCTTCTAGGCTAATGGTAAATCAAGGCGTGATTTTAAGGCATTCAGAGATGTTATATGTTTAGATAATACATATAAAAGTAATAAGTACATAATGCCTTTTGTACCCTTTGTGGGTCTAAACCACCATAAGTAGACTGTGGTTTTTATTTGTGGCCTAATTATAAATGAAAGTACAGATTCTTTTCTGTGGTTGTTTAGCAACTTTAAAGATGTAATGGAGGGAGATTCACCTGCTGCCATAATCACAAATCAGGATAAAGCCATCCAAGCGGCAATAGAACATGTCTTTCCAAATGTTGTCCATAAGTATTGCTTATGGCACATAATGAGGAAGGTTCTTGAGAAATTAAATAAGTGGGATGGGGAGTATAGTGATTTTCAACGAGACTTCAATGGGATGGTATACAACGATGTCAATCCAGAGGACTTTGATGCGAGATGGGTTCATTTTTAGGAGTTGTATGATCTTACAGATTATGAGTGGCTAGCAGGGCACTACAATCAAATCCATAAATGGGCTCCCATATATCATAAGAGCACTCGTTTTTATGTCATGTGCACAAATCAACAAAGTGAAGGGTTTCATTATTTGATGGACCAATACACATGCTGAAAAACTAAACTTCTTGAATTTGTGAAACATATTGAAAGAGCTCTTATCCACAGATGTAAGGATGATCTGGAAGCTGATAAGAAAACTACTGAGGTAATGCTGGTTAGACAAACAAGTTTTGCGAACAAGTTTTGCCATCAAGTAATTCCTCTTTAATACCTACACGTGTAAACTTCATGGATGCACAAGAAGAGTTGTGGCATAGTAATACATATTTTGTTGTACTTGTAGGGGATGATGAAGAAGAGATAGTATATGATATGATGTCGTGTCAAGATAAAGGCGACACACAAGTTGTCCAATATATTGTACAAAAGAACTATAAAAAATGTAGTTGCTTGCTATTTGAATCCATTGGCATTATTTGTAGGCATTTCTATGCAATTTTTTGAAGGCTAGAAATGCTCTATTTTTTGTGGTTCAGCGAATGCTAAGAGATCCATGACGGAATTTATTCTTTGGGGTGGTTTTCAAATTTATTTCTTTAACAGTGGAATATTGGTCTACTATTGTAGTTTGTAGGTTACTACTGAAGGTTGTAATCAGTTTGACATGTTTCCACTGAACATTACAATTGATAATATCATATGAATGTTTATATTTTGCATGCGTATGATTAATCTTATTGCAAGGTTATCAATGTTTACATTTGTATGCACACTGTTGATTAAGATCTTCTCTTTATGTCAATTGACATGTCTTTTCATATACTAATAAGTTTTTATCTCCTTTTTAGGTTGAGCCATGGCTGACTTAGAGGAAGGACCAGCTTGGGGTGAAAATTTGCAATCTGTATACTCCATTCTACACTTTGGATCCATCATAAAGCACCCTTCCCATGAGCAGTGCGATGCAGTGTATAACATAGGGTTTGGAGGCCTCCTCGGCCTTAGTTTTAAGACATTAAGGGGGGATCTTCTTCGTTGGCTAATTCCCCGACTCCACCCTATTCACAGACAGTTTGTTATACATGGCCAGTTGGTAAACATTACTCCTAGGGCTGCAAAGATTATACTTGGTCTAGCTACTAAGGGTGAGCCTGTAGTTACAATTGGGAGGTCACACAATGTTGCCAATGTTTGAAGAGATTTGAGGGTCGCTAGGGGTAGGGAAGTTTGTGTGAGGGATCTAAAAGAGATCGTGCAGTCACCTGAAGCAAATGATAGATGGCGGCAGACTTTTGTGTTGTATGTCTTGATTACATTTCTATGTCCAACTGCTCAGGTAGGACTGGAGATTTCAATTTACAACATGAAGCAGAGGTGGACACATGTAAGGGTTTTGCATGGGATGGGGGGGGGCAGCATGTTGTAGATGTTTGCAAGTGCACTCTTACCGCCCACCGAACAACTAGAAAGAAGATAATGGGTTGTTGTATGCCTCTCTTATAGGTTCCATTCATGACGCCAGTAGTCTTCATTAGTATTGCTTTGACTATTTAATCTTTTTTATCATCTAACTCATTTGAAATACTATGCAGATATGGTATTTTGAACACACAAGATTGAACCCTGCGGTCGTGTGGGAGCTAAACCCTAGATTACCTCTCCTCAAGAAGTGGTGTGACGAGGAGTGTCATCTTAGGGAGAAGACTCAAATGGGAACTGGGTTTGGCAATGTCCATGTATGTAGCGTGGATTACTTGAAGTGTTTTTTTTTCAACATCCTCTTTCAACTTATCTGATTGATTCCTTGCTACATGTAGGTAATCACAAACATCTACCCTAATGTGGGAGTTTTGAATGTCATTTTATATTAGATAGATCATGTTGAGGGCCCATTTATTGGGATTGAAGAAAATGGAGAGGGAGGATTGGGAGCAGTTGGAAATGTGGCACCAAATAAAGACCCTCATGCTACTAAAGTTCCAGAAGGTGCAGATGATGACACCACTGTGAATTTATTACTCAGTACAACCTCTGATAGTAAGGAATCTATATAGGTAAAATTTGATGCAAAGGTCGAGCAATTTACACTAAGTACCCAGTGTGAGTCACCTCTCAGCTCCATATAGCTCTAAGTAATGACATAGCAATTGCACTGCTCTTCATTCTATCTTGCTCTAACACATAACATTGCAATTGTAGGTACAGTTTGTGGTGTTGATCGTGACCTTGAAGAAAGGAATGGAGGTAATGATTTCTTGAAGTTTTTAAATTTTCATGCCTTCTAACTACATTCCAATGATTAATTGTATGTTGAATTATCTTGTTGAGTTTAAAAACAAGAGTGTAAGGAAAAGCTAGAGCAATCTATATACTAAAATTCAATGCTCAAAGTACAACTGAAGGTGAGGATTACTCCTATGTGTTTTCGCTTTTGTCTTTTTGCATGCCGCTGCTCTAATCCTTTATATTACTTTTTGCTTATACTACTTGCCTGAGTATAGGTTCTCACCACTGTAGTTGGGCAGATAAAAAATTCAAGAGACAGCGAGGCAGATTTAGGCTCGGTATTATCTTTGTGTATTACTTTATTAGGCAGTTGTTTATTTCCCATCTTCTAGCTCTTTCTCACTTCATGAGAATAGCATACGGCACAAGGGGATGGCCATCTGAAACAGCCTCAGCCATCTTCATTAGGGGCTAGATGCAGTCGAAGTGTTGTCACCACCAATGATGATGTTGTACATGAGACAGCTTCCAGTTCGGAGGAAAAACTACCATGTCTAGCGATATAGACACTTCCTTCCAAAGATTTCTTGCGAAGAAGTAGTAGGTAGACCAGAGAATCAAGGCTGTTAAAGTCACCTTACAAAACTTTGGGAAAGCGACGGAAAGGGGTTGCGGTGACACATTTGAAGAGACCCAACGTCACTGAAGATGAAATCCGATTGGTTTGTAAAGTATAACCATGTGTTTAATTACATTATATACAAGTAACTTCTATTCATTAGTAAATGTGTGTTTTGTACAGCATCCTGAGTTGTGTTGGAACCATAATTCTATTGGGTTGAACCTTAAGAAGATGAGTGATGCAGATGAACAACTAGTTCATTATGCATTCTCATTGCATGGTGATGTTAAGTGAGTGCTTTCGTTAGTGATTTATCTTTACTCACATTTATTTGTTTTATGAATGATCATGCATGAACCTTCATTTATGTATGTATTCATGTTTACTAGTGAACATCTGTTCAAGTGTGGAGACGTTGTTTTGGCTTGCAAGGACTTCCATGTCTTAGCACCGAAACATGAGCTTAGTACAATGGTATATTCTTTTTTAAATGGTTGGTCATTTTGGAAACGTTACGAGTCTTCACCATACTTATTTATCTCACTACTAGGTCATGGATGCATATATCTTGCTAGCTCATGCTGATCAGATGTCTACAAGGGAAGGGGTTCAAAGATGGTATTTTGATTCTCTGTTTATGATGAGATGAAAACCAATGCTACAAGTCTTAACTTCTAGTGGTGTAGAACCCATCCTGACTCATTTACTCTAAACTATCTCTGTTTGGTCTCTTGCAGGCATACCTTACACATGATAGATCTGTTCCACCTATGCTTTATATGCTGAAATCAATAAAATATCACCTTGGCGATGCAGGAAGGGTAGTAATTTTCCTTACTCACCATAGTAGAATGCCCTATCCTAATCTGAGAATTTTCTTCTTCCTGGTTATGATCCCAGAAAATTTCATGTGATAGATTATACTCCCCATACGCAAAGATGCCCATTGGTTTTCATTTGCAGTAGACTTGGTATGCTAGAAGGTCTAATTTCTAGACTCCTTTCATTGTGGAGCTAGTCGGAGAATGGAGCATTCAGGTCCACAAGTAGTATCCCTCTTTTTCATATGACGGTGTTTAATGCTTTTTTGTTGACTTTTCTGTGAAGCTCATGATGTAGAGTTTACTAATTTACAGACACGGGCTTTAGAGTGTATCTTTACAGATATTGGGGACCCAAAGGATGTGACAAGATGGGAGTTAATGATGACTTCCGGAATACCACACCAGATAATGGGTGCGCTAAATTCCTCAACAGATACATTCCTCCCATTCCTTCTGCTTTGACACTTATCAAATATATGTGCAGCGTGGATTATGAAATTTACACAATCAACAGCATGCGGTGCTTCATGGGGAATGACTCTGCTACATATAATTCAGTAATTCCTTCTTATTTCCTATCTTCATCATACTTATTTTCTTATGAGAGTTGAACATACTAACTTTTATTGAATTCACTCCTACAATAGATTGACATCGGAATGTGGAGGCATCATTATGTAGCTTACATCATAGGCCATCAAAAAATGAGCCCCATAAGCAAGTATGTGTGATGGCCACTAAAGCAAAAGGGAAGACAGGTAAGTGGAAGTGCTCTGACTCATCTAAATAGAGACATCCCTCTCTGAATAAGCCTCATTAGAGAGCATCTCTTTACATGTTTCTTTATGCAACTCAATGTAAAACAGATAAGTGGAGGTACTATGACTCAGTAAGGCATCTTTACATGTTCCTGTATGTAACTCAATGTAAGAAACAATAAGTGATAGTGACAATGAAAGACAAAAGCAGTTGGTTTAGATGAGATTCTTTCACTCAAGCTTTTCTCAAATCGTTTGGTCTAGTTGTTCATGAGATTGTTCGGATCAGACTTATTGTAATTTGTTTGGTTTAGATTTTTTGTTCAGATGTTGATGAGATTGTTTGGTTCAAGCTTTTTGCAACTTGTTTGGTTTGGATGTTGGTTCAGATGAGATTGTCATTCAATCCATAAAAGAGGCTACGTTCTGCTTGTTTTCAGGCTTGAGTGCATGCATGTAGGTTTAGATATTGATGAAATTGTTTGGTTCAGACTTTTTGCAATTTGGGCCAATGGTTCAGATGTTTATGAGAATGTTTGATTCATGCTATTTGCAATTTGGGTCAATGGTTTAGTTGTTGATGAGATTGTTTGATTCAGGCTTGTTGAGTTTGTTTGGTTTATCTGTTGGTTCAGATTATTTGGTTCAGGCTTTTTTGCAACTGCACCTAGTCCCCCTCCAAATGATATTCATGCATCTTGTGAAATTTTCATTACAACTGCTATCAACTACAGGTGTTACATTTTTTTCCACCTATTTATGTGGTTGGGAAAATCATTGTATCTACATGCAATTAGTTGGTGGGCTATTTGTCCATTGGGTGATCATGGATAGTTGAATCCATGGTTTACCTATCCATGATCATTGGTACACTGATACCAAAAGAATACGTCAGTAAAGAAGTTATTTTTTGATAAAATAAAAAAAAATAGTAGTTCATTGTTGCTTTAGTTTATTTTCATCATGGCATGACTCCGGAAAAACCAATCAAATCCATGGTTTCCCTTCAAGCGAGAGTTGAAGAGTAATCCCAACTTGACATTGATGCTCCTAATTATTCCGAAATCAAAGAAATAGTGAAAAAATATTTTGCAGAGTAAATGTGGGAACCGGCAAATGAGCAGAATTAGCAAGAAGCCACACGAAGGTAACTACATCTTTCAGTTCTTTTCTCTACATTGGCAATGTAGCAGTTGAACAACAGAGGCTTCACTAAAATGATACATCTAACCACATTTAAAATTCAACAGGCAGGCATCACAATCCCAAGAAGATTATGGTTTGAATTTTTGACTTTTCATCTCATAGAAGATGGATAACAAATATTCATGTCATCTGACATCAATATCACAAGCCAAAATAATAGGTTAATGTGGATTTATAAAATATAATTGATCAATATCTAGTAAATCAATGTTTACAACGCATACCATTCTTCACAGCATGAATGTTGAACATACTAGAAAGCAAAGTGGCTCCAATATGTTTACGAATGAATGGAATCATATCCTGTTCAAAATAAAATCCATGGGAAGTTAATGGATGGATGGAGTAGACAACGCTTAAATCTAAATGGGGTGAATAAAACAAATATTAACTGGGTAGATGAGTGTCAATGTTCTATCATATGTAACATATATATATCAAAATTTAGACTGCATCACAAATAACAGATTGCTGTTAGATAAACCTGCAAATTTTTGGCATTGTAATACAAGTTTTTTGAAGAAGTATGAAATAGACTTCAACATAAGCCTTTTGTGTCATACTATGTGCAATCCACAAGTCCTATGTCACGAGATAACTCAAATATATATGGGTCACGTACCTCATCATCTTGATCCATTAATTTTTTCAAAAATCTCAACTAAGAAACAACACAAGAATGCATATTAGTGTCTATGAATTACCAATGTAAACAAAAACCTAGCCCAAACATAGGTAATGATCATACCACCTGTTGATATGTCTTAAAATATCATTCATTTCGACCATCGTCGAATACATCCAAATAATGCACTTCACCAAGGACCAAGTTAATTCTATATGCAATCCATGTTTTATCATGATATTAGATTAGAATAAATACCCAATTGGCATTGAGGATATGATATTGATGGACATTAACCGAATATTCTACCTCAATCTCATCTATCATCCTTAGAAGGAGCCTTCGCTGTAAATGTAAACTAGTTAAAAGTTCGAGTATAATTAAGTGTAGACGTATATTAAATATTTTGCATACCAAACAACAAACATCTTACCCCTACGAAGGAGTTGAAATAATGACTTGTTACACCAAGGCAACCTTCACGTTGATGAAAATTCATAATGCCCGTATATATGTCCACAATCTACATAATTAATCAAAAAATTATAAGTACAAGCACATTGCCGCTAACCTTAAACACTAAATATATGAGCATTCTTACAGTGTTATCTATGAACATATCTTGATCTATACATCGCATCTTTGCACGAGAAATCGTCATCGTGCGCAGCTCAAATAAGATCTCCCTGCAAAAAATTGATGAGTACGCATGTTAATCCACTAATTTTAAATCAACAAAAATGAATTTATATTGGAAGAAAGATTGATGAAAAATAAGTTACTCAGCAAGGCAATTAGCTGGGTCAAGGGCTCATTCAACTAAAAGTAATTTGTCCACAGCCTCTACCACATAATCAAACGGCCTGTTTTCTCAATGGCGAAGTAGATTTGGACTAGGCTTCACAACAATGAGCACAAACGTCATTACATATCTATAAAATTCGGATGATATCGCAATAAAAGGTACAATTTGATGACAAATGAAAGTAATGCATATGCATATATAATGCTTACCATGGCTCTAAAAGCATGAATATCAAGCATTGGTGTCTTCCTGTGTAGCCATGCATATATTAGCGGGGGCTCGATGCCCCCAACCTTGAGTGACCAAGCATAAACCACTTGCATATTATTGAAACCTTCAAAATCATCGATTTTAAACTTATTTCTCATTTGAAACTGCACCAGCCTTACAGTTAAAATGTGTTGATTTTGCAATATTCATCACTTGTTTATTTTGCAGCTCTCGAATTTATCTTTCTAATTCCTATGTTTGAAAAAATAAGGATTAATGGTCTAATAGCACAAATGACATCAATTGTTGAATGCTAACACCTCTGAGACCATCTAGTTGTGTGTTTCAAACAGAAGATTTTAAGAAAAAAGAGAGAAGAACATGATAACAAGTGTCACCATGCCATGCATTGCCATGTGAGAAGAGACGATGTGATGAATGCTATCACTCACCTATGCAGCCCACTGTCTTTCGAGATCATCTATGGATGCATTTTTCTAAGGTACCAATTTCAGTAGATGACTGGAAGTAATGAGATGGAAAAGTAGAGATTACAGATTTCACTATGCAGAAGACAACTGGAAGTAATGAGATGGAAAAGCAGAGATTACATATTACACTATGCAGAAGACGACTGAAAGTAATGAGATAGAAAAGCAAGGATTATGGATTACACTATGCAGAGGTAGTCAGTTCATGTCCTTCAAATGAGCTTCTATTCGTCTTTGGGTTTCCTGCAAACCAACCAAAATGACATTGACGATTACAACATGACAAGCGCAGATTGAATGAGCTCTTACAATGAATCAAAGAAATAGAGCTACATATAAAAAGGTCTTAACAGCTTCACTTACCTTTACATCATTAATCACTGTCCTCAACCCATTCGTCAGTTATTCCATCTTCAAGAGAAAACCAAAAAGGTGGAGAAGAACAAATGCAGAGAGTGTTTTCCCTAGAGCTCGTGGGTAGATCATCCGCCCATGTCTTCATGATAAAAAGCAAATATTTACAATGCTAAACCAACTGCAGAAATAGGTTTAATGCCAATTTACTGCTATGGTGCATATAGAGAGTAATGAGAAGAATTTCCCTTGCAAGCAAGGCACAATTTTAGAAAAAACAAATCTGCTACAGTTAAGACATATCTTACCTACTTAATAGTGCAAATCACATAGCCTTTTCCTGAAAACAAAGACACATTCTCAGCTCTCTAAAAAGTGACGAGTCTTCAACTTTTCTGACACTCTTATTGAGAGTTTATTTCTTAGCTGTTTCTCCATTTTTAAGAGACATTATAGTGTCCGATTTAGCAAGAGTTCCTCAGCTCCAAGGGTTGAAAAGTACATCGCGAGATTGGGGGAATGTGTCTAGAGGTACGAACGGTACATCACCATTGTTAGTTTTGCTCTTATAGGTCTTCACTTCAATATGAGGGATAAGTTTGAAGGGCAAGAATTCACAGATCTGTTCCACCTAGCCACTAGAGTCGCTAGTTACGAGCAGTTGCTGAAGGAATAGAAAGACTTCTTAATGGGGTTGAGTATAAGTTTTATTAATTGAAACATCTTCAATCAAGTTGAAACATCCTTAATCAATTTGAACTGAATTGAATATCATGTTTGAGTTTTTTATAACATTAGTTTAATTATCCTTTTTGAAATTTTAAATCCTGAATCATTTTAAAAATGTGGGTCAACAATTGAATAATTAGGCTTGATGAGCCTGTTTATTAGATGGGCAAATATTCTTAACGAGTCTGCTCATTAGACGGGCCAATAGTCTTAACGAGCTTGCTCATTAAACATCGTTAGACAAAGGTAGCAGGATTTTTGGGCCGCAACTTTCTAACGGACCTAAAAATTAGAGCCCATTAGATGATGTTAGCTAAGAGTAGAGCCCATACATAGAGCCCATTATTTCTATTAAAGCCCATTAAACCCCGTTAACTAGTAGTAAAGCCCATTACTTTAGCCCATAAACTCTCGATAAATGTTATTAAATAACATTAAATCGTATTAAACACCATTAAATATTATTTATATTAATTTATGTTAAATTTCATTAAACATCATTAATTTCTGTTAATGCCCATTAACTGTCATAAACTCTCGTTAAACGGCATTAAACCGTATTAAATCGTATTAAACGTCATTAAACGACATTAAATGGCATCAAACAACATTAGAAATTATTGTTTGAATTTCAAATATCATTTTTGTCAGCTAATAATATATAAATATCATATATAAATATTTAAAATCAAATATTATAATAAATAATTTTATTAAATATAAATTTTAGTCATTAAAATTGACATAAATACATTTTATAAATATTTTAGGCCCAGTTTATATGAAGCCTAGAGCTTATTAAACGCTATTAAACGTAGTTAAACCTCATTCATTTTTATTAAAACCCGTTAGACAGGCTCATTAAAGTCCAACAAAAGCCTATTAAACCGCATTAAACCATATCAAATGTGCATATAATATTCTATAAAAAAATTTAAAAAAATACTTAAAATTTATATTTTTTTAAATTAATATTACTAAATATTTAGGGAAGGTTAAAATATAATAATTTATATCATAAAAATAAAAAATAAATTTTTTAATGCATTATCTAATGATAATAACTAAAAAAATTATAATAAACAAAAAAGTTTTATGAATAACATTTTTGTCAAGCATATGTATAATTTAATGATCTATAACTTAGACGGAAGTTATTATAATTTTAAGCATACCTAATATGATATTTATTATCAATTACATATATACTCTCATCTAACTAAAATTCTACTCTTAATGTAAAATGACAACAATGCCCCTTGTTCTATTTTAACTAAAATAGAATGCATTCTATTAGATCTTTCCCCTTTATTTTACTAGTAATATTAAAATATCTTTTTAATTATTGGACTGAACCGGGCTAGACCGGACTAGTCAACTGACCGGCTCACAATTGAACTTGTCCAGTTTTGACAACCATGAACAACCCTATCTTCCCTACACTTTTTTAACATAATTCCAAGGTAATACACTTGCATTGCTAACACACACACTACCCCATCCAAACGCAGCCTTAGCAATTTATAATTTTAGTTCAGCTTTGGAGTGACACTACCTGTAATTCTCAATGGAAAACTCTCTTGCCTTCAGCAAGCATGGAGAAACTGTGCCTAAACTCTTTCTTGATGACGTACATAAAGGCCTGCTTTGCTTTAAAAATGTAAATTAGTCAGTTGATTCTTTCATCACTTTCTTTGCACCAGAGAAAGCTAGATCATCGTTCTCCCTAACTGGTAGGACACATTTGATGGAATCCAACCTAACAACCACATGCACCAGTTGTTCCTAAATTAAGAATGAGCATTATTAGCATATAGTGACCCGAATTCTGTTTTAGTTAGTTCAAAGATCTTGTGGTGCAACAAGTATAGATTTTTCATAGAGATTTGTGGTGATAACGAAGAGATTAGGTTGTTAGGCTTAATCTCATATCTTACCACAATCTCCCTAGAGGTGTGGGGGCAAAGCTCCCACGATGCGAAACATGGACAGCGAAGTGGCGTCAGCGGTGCTAGATGATTTTGCGGGGCGACAACAGTCAGTGAGTCAGCGCCAGCAGCAAGATTCATACAAACATATTTTTGACAGTTTTGCATATGGACAAATTTTGAGAATTTTGCGCAAAGCTATTTAGGAAAAATCCATATGAACATGAGATTCTCAAGGGATTAGGATTTTCTATAAATATATGTTATTCCTGTAGAGAAAAAAAAAGCTTAACATCTTTGAAGATTTCTCTTTTGTTATAGTTTCTCTCTTTCTCCTCTCTTGATTGTACTCAATCTTTGATATAGTAAAAGTCTCTTCCTCTGCCCATGACTTTTCCCCATTCAAGGGGTTTTTCACATAAATCTGTATTGCATTATGATTTGTTGGCTTTCGCATTCGCCTGATTTCTCGCAAGCATTAACTCAAGTCTTGCATTTAATGAAGAGTCAGAAGACTAATCAGTTTAGAGGTTAGCCAGCTTTTTCAAGCCCATGCCATAAATAAACCAAACCACTTAATATTCAGGCCTCATTTCTGCATAAAATCCACGAAAGAACCCATTGATCGATATTAACAAAATTTACAGAAGAGACCTGGGTTAAGACTTGAGCTTAAAATGTTAACCCATGACCAAAATAATACAAATAGTCTATATAACTGAACGTATATAAGTAGTTCAGACGTTTTGCATTGATTTAAGCAATGCTTCAGCCATAGAACAGGGTGGCTTCTCTTCTGCTTAGCTTGGATGTTTACACTCAGGAAATAACCTCCAGAGCATAGAATTGTGCCACTCAAACTTGCAGTGGCTAGCATGAAGTGAGGGTAAATGAAAAAATATTAGCGCCTCCCGCACTCATTCCTCCCCTCCACCACTCCCTGGCAACCATCAGAAAAGCCAAAGAAATTCTCCAAAATTGCCACATCCGGAACTGCCAACCACCAGATTAGACACCATGAATTCCCCAAGAAACTAGCAGCAGCACAAGTTGGGTCAATCAGGTCTGTCAGGAATGAAGTAATCAAGCATTCGTGCCAGCTTATTGGGAGTAATTTGGCCCACAAGGCTGAAATATAAGGAGCGAGGAGCAGCCAGGAGATCAGGGGGAGAGGGGGGTTGAATCAGTTCATGTATGAGGTGCGGTCAGGACAGAGATGGAAGGAAGGGGGTAGGTGGTGGCCATGGAAGAGTACGGTAGATGAGAAAGATGTTGAAAATTGAGGAGGCCCGTGGCAGGGAAAAGAGTTACAGCATTTCTCATGATAAGGCTTAGGCCCACTACTCTGTTGTTGGGAGAGGCCACTGACGGAGAATGCAAGAGAGAGGGATGGTGAGTGGCAAACACAATCTCCCTCCTTCCAGACAACACCAGTTCTCTCTGTTCATGAATGGAGCAGTGCAGGCGCCGCAGGGCAAGATTATTTTCCAAGCAACTAAAAATGAATAGACCTTAAAAAGCTAGCCAACAATGCATCTATCATTATTCTACAATAAATGGTTTCATTTGAACTTGCATAATAGATTTCCTTACACTATAGATATTCTCCTCAATCAACAAACTAGGTCGGGATTAAGGCATTTTCGCTCCCTGTTCTGAAGTCAAATTCCATAGGCCCTCAAACATTGATCTGTGCTACTCAAAAAGCAGTTGTTGAGGCAAAACATCATATATTGGTAATGAATCATGGATTACATCATCTTTGGGTCAGTTGATAGAACATCTACCACTGTATAAGAATCAGCATATTCCTGCCTCAGCCATCTTCCTTTTGATTAAGATCTCCAAATTTCTCCTTAAAAGCATCCTGCTTCTGAAGCCATGACATGTGCGCCTACACAAGATAATCCTTACTACTTCAGTAAAGATAAGGAATGCTGAGACTGGTTTAAAAAAAAAAATACAATCAAATTGAGAAATCATTAAACTTATTGCAGTTTCAGATTCCAATCCTAGTTGATGATTGGACCAGCCTCACAACAGCATCCACCTAATGCATTGCTCTGGTATGACAAAGAGACAAGGTTGGCAAAATGGCTACAGTTAATTCTTTGGGCTTGCTAAAGCTTGTCCACCTATCCAGAAAACTTACAGAACTCAAAATTAATAAGAAAGTCTGGAGTTCCTTATGCTCTGTATCAGGCCGTCCATCCATGTTCTCTGCCGTTTGTGTTGTTGCTGTACATTTGTGTGATCATGAGTGACCATGAAATGGGTATCTGGCCACAGTTGAGGAGATAATCTGAAGTCTAGAAAATGCTGCTGAGTATTTCAATGTTACACATGCATTTCTAACATCGTATCATGACTTGGTAACATTGGAAATCCACCATCACCCAATTTAATCTTAGCCCTTACACTTACATAAATTCACTCTCTGGCCAGGGTGAGTAACTAACACTTGAATCATGATCTCCACCTGACATCGTCAAACCCCTAAATCTGCTTTACTACCTATAGTACTGGTCAATTCTCTCAAATGCATCCATTTCTAGTTTTGAACTATCTCATGTTTCCATCAACCCATCTCAAAATCCTTATCGCTATACATATCTTATGAACATATCCTAAGGCACCCAACATTCTTCTCAAGGCTGATAGTGTTTTTACAGACCCTAAGTTCTTAACAATATAATGCTGACATTAAATGCGCATGTGCAAGCATGCACTTCAATTAAATCACCAGAGGCAGTGAAACTCAGCAGGCAATCAAGAGTTGCTGATTTAACTCCAAAATGCATTTTAACAACCAGCTCCATCTCCATCATGCTCTCATCCATCATTCTTCCACCACTGCACATGAATCTGCACACCCCAGAACCCCTTACACATGAACAGCGAGTAATTCTTTTATTGAACATCCTTTAAATGTCCCCTCATCATATGGAAATCGGCGACAAAAATACCTAGTATATAAACCATCTAGCTATCAGTCTCCTGACCAGCAATTTCTTCATATCTTAGTTACCAGACAATGAAAGGACTTACGAGTCACTCAGATCAAACACATTCCGTCCAGGCAGTTCTGATATTTGAAATATGATTCACATCATCATGATTACTGTTTGCGCATGAAAAGCATCATTTGGAAGTAACATTGATTGTACCCAATTGGGATTGAGACGGAGAGACAGACAGAAGTTCGGAACAAGCAAACAGCCGTCAAATTGCAGTTGCATCTCCTTCAATTCCAGAATAAACACTGGCACAATCAATGCAAGGAAGCCCATAATTCGGATAGGCAGACTGCTTGTCCGCCGCTCCCAAATCCAACGGTCGATTGTCGTCCTAAAGAAAAACAACTAAACAGCAATAGAAAACAAAATTCAAATCACTGAACTCCAGGAGTATACTGAGCCTGTTATTGTCGCAATCGAATTCGATTTTTGCATCCCAACGCAGCCAAATCGAGATTTAAAGAATAAAAATAGGCAGGAAAAATACCTGGAGAGCAGCAGCCCAAGCAACGAGAACAGATGCGAACCAGAATTTCTTGTCTTTGAGGAACTTGGTATCCATTTCTTCTTCTTTAGTTGCTGGTAATCAGAGAAGCAAATGGAAATCCGAAACCCTAGGAAAAGGGTGGAACTTTTGCGTTCGCATCGTTCACCAGAAACGGACGCAGCTGTAAATCGGGTCGGATCAAATTAACGGTAACCCTGTTTATAAAAACTCAATCTTTAAAACTCTAACCTTACCCTAATACTAACTCTATTTTTAAAACTCTAACCCTAAACCCAACCTAAGAATATCGAGTTGAATTCGAGTTGGTTAAAAAATTAAGCCTGAAATCCATTATTTTTTGTTTTAAATTAATTTTGAATAAATTTTTATGGTAACTAAAATATAATTTTAATTTTAATATTATTGTGTTATTTCTATAAAAAAATTCTATATTTTAATATAAAAATGCAAATTTACATTATCTATATCATTCTTAAAAAATTCACAATTAAATTATCAAAAATCATAATCTAAAAAGGGAAAAATAAAACTTATATTTTGTCAAGACTTTTTATCTTACCCATTGAACTAATCTCATTACATCAAAATAAGCTATCACTTAGTAGAGAGTAACCAAATGCGTTAGAAAATTTTAAAAAAATAGATTACTATTCATACTTTCATAGGTATAATTGCTTTTCAAATTTTATTGTAAATTTTAATTATTTATATATTTATAGCATGGGAAAGAAACTAAGGGTTAAAAGTCATGATATAGACAAAAATAAAAACACATATACAAATATATACACATATATATATATGTATATATATATATATATCCCAACTCTACCCTATTTTAAGACTGCGATCGGGTTCAATCCGAATTTATATAACTCGGTTTCCGGATTTCTCAACCTAAATCAACCCAGGTTGAACCTGACCCCATTTCCACCTACACTTATACAATTGTGACAGTCATTTCGTCATTGCACCAGGCCTCGAAAATAATAACAATACTCCAACAAAAAAATTACAATGATTTGTATAGAGGAGGGTGGGGGGTGGGGGTTGAAATGAATAGACAATAATTATAAAAAATAAGGTCGCAAAATGCACACCAACATAACCAGCTTATGTTCTTCTAAATGACCTTCAACCTCTTTGCCAATAAATAAATGCACCCTCTAAGTTAAATACATCTCAGGGCAGCAGGGGCAATCAAAGTTAGAATCGGCATGGCATGGAAGTTTCAGTGTCAAACACTTCACACATATATCCAAATGGAGTACTCATAAGCTCACACAAATGCACCTTATATTATTGGGTTTGGCTTAAAAAAGAAGCCGCGACAAATCAAACGAGCACTGACCATCACTGCCATTGCAATTACTCCCCATCACCAGGAGCAATGCAATTGGTAACGATGCCACTGCACTGCCGTGTCTGGTACAGTCGCATTTAGTACATCAGTACTCCTTTCATCGCCAGGTTAATAGCAGCCAAATAGGTGGTTCTCCGTGCCCAATGTGGGCAGCCTGGATTAAAATCATCATCGCGTCATTAAAAAAGGGTGTCGACCCATCATTTCACACCGGTCCAAACCAGTACCGATTACTGACTACTGAACCTCTGGCTCTGGAAGAATTAAATTAAAAGCCGCCAATTAAATACTAGTAAAATAAAAATAAGAGTAACGGGCTGGATGCATTTATGATCTCTATAAAGGCGGTGATGATGCCGTGCCTCGTCCACTTCAAAAAGACCGACATGCTCCCTTCGCCAGCTCATTGCACACGGACGTCGAAACCGTCCAACCACTCACCTTTCACTTTCTTTTAATCAACGTCCGCGTAAAAGGTCAAAAGCTGCATTTTATTCATAGTTAAAGGCCTTATTTAGTGCTGTGCCGGCAATGAATTCTCCTTATCGCCTCAAGACCCAAGACGCACACGTGGACCATCATTTGACTGAAATTAAAGCACCTAAATAGCCGGGCATTTGTAATTGGGCATGGCCAAACCTCTGGCTAATGAATTTCAATGCAAACAGGATGTATGTGTGCGTTTGGAATTTGGACGGATGCAAAAGAGGTTTTCAGGAAAAAAAAGAAAAAGAAGAGTGATTGATTTGATGTGATATAAGTTATAATTAAAAATAAGGTACCAATAAATATAATAACGATTAAAAATAAAAGTAACATATTAAATTAAGTGGAAAATTATGCTTTTTCACCTCTTTAACAAGTAAATAATAAAACATAAAGCGGTGGCAGGGAATAATGACCTTCTTTGAATAGAAATAAAAGAAATATGAATTTTTATTATTATGCATTAAATTTTCTGCTGAAAATTAGATATGCCTAAGTTTCAAGCCAAATTGAACTATTATCACCGAACATGCCCAAGTGCGTCACATGCTACCAAATAATTGAAAAGGCATACATGACGAACCTCACATGTTCTAAAACCTAAATACATGTTTAAATAAGTTGAGAAGAGAAAGATTTTTTTTTTCAATGATTAAATATACTTTTATTATTAATTTTATTTTTTTTACAAAAAGTTGATATATTTTATTTTCATTTGTTACTTTGATATTTCTCTTGACGTTAATACCATTTTTCCCACGTCTTGAGAAAATGTTACATTCCTCGTGTCCAAGCAGCCTCCGAAACGCCAACTATATTTAACTAGGGTGGACCAGACCAAAAGTTAAAAGAAAGAAAGCTGAAATTCTCACAATTTCTTCGATTGGGATTACCTCGTGCATCATGGCTGCTTTGGACTTTCCAAGCTGGACTAACCTAGCGATCCGTGACCATCTCGGTTAGATTTCCCAGGCATTAAACCCAAAGAAATGAAAGAACTGGCGAGTCTACTCAACAACCAAACACACTTTACGACACCAGTTAAAGTGTGGCAAGGAAATCCAATGAGTGTGGTACCTGTTTTGGACTTCTGGGTGGGTTTGTAAACCATACAAACCGTGCAGTGTCCGGTTCTCACATTTGTACGAAGAAGCGTAAACTCCGCCGGTGTCCCACCATTTTTATGAGCAATGAACACATCACATGATCCCTTTAAGATAGAACGATTCAGTGAACCCCACAACCACGAAGTCTAATTTGTAGTTCAGATGGGCAAAAACAATATTCTATGGGGACAAAGTTCCAAAACTCCATCAAAATCCGCAAAAACCGCGCGCTGCTAAACAAGGAAATGGGAGAATGTGAAGCAGAGTAAAATAGCCCGCGAGACCCGTTTCTCGAAGAGGAGACACCGGATGCGTTGAAAAAGCTTTCGTCACACGCCCAAAAGAAATTATCACGTTCACAGGCTCCTGGGAAAAATGAAAACGCGCTTCCCTAATTTCCCTACCTGGTAGTATGCGAGAGGAGCAACGTGCCGTCGACTGTAAGTCACTGCTCGCACATTCACCGCTGCAGCGTACGCTTCGCCGCATGGAAAACAGAACCGAAGAATAGATCCAGGCCGTTCATCAGTAAAACAAAGAACGAAACTATTTAATGTGGTCATATACATATTAGCCGTTGAACAATTGCTGGGGTCAGGCATGATTTTCCCATTTTATGAGCAAGCACGGCAAAAGAATGCTACGGAAAACGAACGAACCACCTATTCCATCTTGCTTGCCGCTTAAACATTACTATTGAAAAACCGTAAAAAGGAAAAATGATACAATCTCCTTCCTGTTTCTATTCTCAGTTACATGGATAATCTGTCCTAATCCACGGAAAACAAGATTATACTTTCACGGGGTCTTCGCTAATCCTCTTACTACCATGAACGCTCCGGGAGATGGCATTAGTTTCTTTCGTCACCGGCGTTTTGGGTTTCCGCGGTATACATTTTGCGCGTACGCCGTCTACCTCCTCGATCAAATCCATCTTGGAACACCTGCAATCAAAATTCCCCAGAGGATTCCAAATTAATCATAATCATTTTTTTTATTTCAGTTAAAACAAAATTAATGTAAGACACGGGCCGTTCATCACGCGGGCTCATTGACACCGTTTGGTAAGGTCAAAATGGGAGAAATGCAATGTACGTTCCCGGGACGTACGCAGTCCGTCCACTGCGTTCAATGCTCCAAGTTAAAATTTGCCTGGGCCCGTCGTGATTAACGTTCCAAACGTACGCACTTTCAGCAACTGCAGGCAAAAAGAACATCCGTACCTGTCCGCGTTGTAGGACGACGAGCGCTTCAGGCCCGGAAGCTCCGAAACTCCCTCTTCTACCCCTTTCTTCGTCTCGATCAAGCTCCCGCTGAAGTACTCCTTGTCTTCCAATCTCAGCCGTTCAAACCCAGGATTCTCGATCAACCCTTCCGTCTCCTTCGACGCCACCTGATTCGCTGATCCTCTCGGCAATCTTCCCCTGTAATGTGAGACCAACGAAAATCCGTGGTCCTTCACGGAGATCGAACCGCACGAAATCAACTGCATCAGAACCGTAGAAGCCTTTATTTTCCCTCCTGGATGATTATCAACCGTCCGATCACGATCGCTATCAACTTCAGCTTCCTCGATGATGGCTACCGGGCCGTTGATCGGGCGGCGATCGGCTTTGATGAGCGACTCCAGAGTTTCCGGGCTTGGGGACGATTGCGGCGGCGAGATTTCGTCTCTGCTCAACTCCGTTGTTGGATTTTCTTCGACGGTGGCTATCCGGTCTTCTTCGTCCTCTTGCTCTTCTCTGATGCTTCTCCTTCTCCGTCGCCGATCGTCCGTCTGCGTCGATGCGTCGGCCGCTTTTCTGGCGATCTCAACCGTTGATTCGGCCTTGTAGACTTTGTATTCGTTGAGATCGAGCGAACCCCACGACTGGTGCCTCCTGCCGACGACCGGGAAATCCTGATCCTCGGACCTGGGCAATTCCAGGGGCTTCTCCGAATTGCTGGAGGAGGAAACGGTATCTTGAGATCCGGAGCTTCGAGAAGCTTCCGGGAGCTCAGATCCTTTGAGGACATATTCCTGGCCGTGGACAGGATAGATGAAGTCGTTCTCGCAGAGATCGTGCCATACGAATCCGTTCTTGTAGCTCCTGCAGAAATCGTCGAGAATCCAAATCTAACTTATAAGAATCAACGGAGAAGATGTACAATGACTGAGATCGACGGACAGAAATGTACCGCTTTGATGACCAGGAGTACATGCTCGCCATGCCTTTCCCTCGCAGAAAATTAAGGCGATTGAGAACATCTGAGAAATCAGTAATTATAGAGTTTTCAGATTCTGAACGAGTAGAAGAACCTGGTAATGAATTTTAGAAAATTTTAACAAATTTCTCCCATTCTACCTCTGAGATAGAGGCCATCGGCAGAAGAGAGAGGAACCTCTATGAAATGCGGATGCTCGAGGTGGCCATTCCTGCAAAGGTAGTAGACAACAGCTACTTTCCTCTCGGTCTTCTTCGGCTTCGGCTCCGTCCACACTTTCGTCCTTTCCGGGCTCGTTTCGTCCCTCTCTTGCCATTTCTTGGGCATCCCTCTAGAAGAAACCGCCATTTATCTGCTTTCTCTGCAGTATTTGAAAATCGGAAGAGCGGTAGGTGAGAAGGGAAACCTGGGCTGGCGAGGAGAAAAACGAGATCTGCGAGAGACAGACTGGAGTGGAGGAGTATTTATAGGAGTGGCAAGGGGTTGAAAGCGGGCGGGCTTTATTCAAATGGCTGATGCTGCAGACAACAGCTTCCAAACAAAAATAGTAGCCAAAGTCTCCTCCGCAGTAAATGCAAGCTGGTTCACATGGCATGGGTACGACCCGAATCTTGTGCTCGTATCGAGATTATGTGGGCCCCACTTCTAATCCTTCTATCAGAAGATGCCTCGAATTTTTTCATCTGAGTTTCGGTTAAGAAACATGACCGAGAACACTAAGTAACAATAAGATTTACGTAGGAAAAAATTAATCTACTGTTAAATAGAGGGGATAGGAATAGACTCAAGATGTCTTAGATATATCATATGGAATACCTTATA
>JAYJMB010060979.1:0-26452 GCA_036873735.1 Pouteria campechiana | reverse complement strand
TACACACAAGGTAAGTAGGTTAATTGCTTATGAACTTCTTTTGAAATTTGAGTCATTCTTTATTGATAATGATTAATTGTATTATGAGTTAATTTCTGGATGAAGTTAGCCTATTATACTTAGACATGAGCAAACTAAATGGATTGTGTTGTGAGGAGTTTGTATAGAAGGGAAATTAAGTATGGATGAAAGAAGTGACTATAATTAATTCAGTGCATGTAACATATTATGAATTGCATTAAAGGATATGAAACTATTATGAATTGCACTAATGGATATGAAACTAATATATGTTATAAATAGAATAGAATTGGTTCTTAAAGTATTTGGATGGATAGGTGGAATTACTGGAAGAGCATCAAGGTTAAACAAAGTGAGATTTGAGGGAATTAGAGTGGCTAAACAAGAAGTAGTGGGATTAGGACAAATTTTATGAGAAACAGGTGGTAGCAAGGACCTTACCATGGCAAGGTGTTATTCTGCTGTGGCAAGGAGCTTGAAAAATGGCAAAAAGGAAGGTAGCAGAGATTCTGCCATGGCAAGGTGATACCTTGCTGCGACAAGACATTATTCTACCACGGCAAGGTATTGCTCTGCAATGGCAAGCTCCCACTGTGAACAGTAATTTTTTTGTATGCTGATTCCTTGCCATGGCAAGACATTCTCCTGCCACTGTAAGGTCATGCTGTGAACAGTAAATTTTCAAAAAATTTGATATTTTGGATATTTTGATAATTTAAGTATTTTTATGATGCTTTTACTAATGAAAAATGTGTTTTATGGATATATTTTGAAAATTAGTTGACAAATAACAAAGATATGAGAAGGATGAAGTATGATGCTACAATACTTAATGGCTTAGTATATTCATGCATTAGTCTAAAATATGCAGTTGGAAATGATGTTTTACTAAGTATATAATTGAGTTTGGTTACTTAATTGAGAATTGAAGACATGTTTAGATGAATGTGATGTCATGATAAACATTGAATATTATAAGAGTTATAGTATTGGGTTTGCTAATGGAGTGAGCGCATTATCATCTGATTATGAATTTCATATTTACTTAGGCATGAATTGTAGTAAATCGGGTTTGGACACCTCTCGGGATGGTCATTTGGTTATTGGGATCTAGCCCTTGTTAGGGCTTTCTTATGGATACCGCCTTCTTGGCGAAGAGGTCTGATCAACTTATTGTTTATGGGACTCCTCTGATTACTTAGTAGGTGTAAATGGGATACTTATGACCCCTAAGTTGCGGTGAGGGTGAGATAATTTAAGTCTCATAACACTCGTAGCCAGGGTAGTAGGAAAACTAGAATACACCAAGTTGTAAGAAAGATGAGTCCATTCGATTGTGACATTGTGCATTTTGTTTGGTTTTATAGCCTCCTAAAAATGGTATTGATTGTTTGTAGACAAAATAAATTGAATAGCTGGAAATGAAAGGAATGCATTAGAAAAGATGCGGATTGGAATGTACATAGATATAAACAGATATAGTGGATATCGTAGTTAATCTGTATTGAAGAATTTTGTTATTAATTCTATGCAATCCTTGATAGTATAATTCTATTGTAATCATATGAATCCGATTACATACATTTTATGTTTTACTTATTGATTTGATTTGTGCCTACTTACTGAGTTACTCAGACTCACAATATTTTACTATGTTTTAGTTAACAGGCTAAAAGATGGAGCCCAATGAGGTGTTGGAGACCAGGGGAGGGAAAAACCATGATAATTGAAGTTTTTATCTTTTTAAGATATTTTGGAATGTATATAAAGTGTGGTTTATTTAGTGTGGTAATGATGTAAATAATGTAAATTTAATTATGTGAAGTGTTTTAAGCTACATGTCATTGTTTAATTAGATGCAAAGATGATTTCCACACACTTTACTTTTACAGTGTAACTATAATCCTGGGCATATGTAGGTATTCGTGAATGCTATATAGGTATAAGAGGGTAAGTTTAGGGAAGACTCTGACTGAGAGTCCTCCTGCTCCTACTTGAGTAATGCCTCAGGAAGCAGGGCATTACAGGATAATGTTTCTCGCTTCCAAAAATGAGACTTTTTCATTCTGTGAAATATTTACCAAGTGTGTACAGAATGAACAAGATTCTCATTTAGTAGCCATCAAAAGTGATTAGGGTGGAGAATTTCAAAACCAAAAATTCACTACTTTTTGTGAAAATATTGAAATTATGCGCACATTCTTTGCACCAAAAACACCTTAGCAAATGGATTAGCTAAAAAAACGATCTTTGCAAGAGAAGGCAAGGATAGTGTTGAGTGAATAGGACTTACCTCAATATTTCTGGGCTAAACCAATGACTAATTCATGCTACATTATTAATAACATTTTTGTTAGATGTATACTTAACAAAACTCTATTTGAATTATATTATGCAAAAAATCAAACATCTCTCATTTCCACCCTTTTGATTGCAAATATTATATTGTTAACAATGGGAAGGAAAACCGTGGCAAATTTGATAGCAAATCTGATGAAGGCATTTTCCTTGGTTATTCCATTATCAGTAAGGCATTTAAAGTCTATAATCTAAAAAATAAAACTGTAGACAAATCTGTTCATGTAAAGTACTAACCCCTCTAGAATGATAAGCAATTTTGATGATAAGATAGGAGAATTCACAACATCTGTGGATAAAATGAAAATACAAGATGAAGAAATAGATTCTTCACAATAAAAAACATAAAAAGACAAAGAAGAAACAGATGATGGACCATCCATTAATGAGGTAAACAATGAAAGTAATAATTCTCTTCCCAAAGATTGGACATTCATGCATGATCATCCTAAAAACTAAGTAATTTGTGATATTTATAAAAAAGTGAGAACTAGATCTTCATATTATCAAATATGTGGTAAATTTGCTTTCATTTCTCAATTAGAGCTAACTAGCATAGATCAAGCTTTAGAAGATGAAAACTGGATTATAGCTATGCAAGAAGATTTGGATCAATTCAAATGTAATAATGTGTAGACACTTATTCCAAGGCCCAATCATCAATCTGTTACAGGAACCAAATGCGTTTTTAAGAACAAATTAGATGAATCTCGTATATTAATAAGAAATAAAACATGATTAGTAGCAAAATGATACTATCAAGAGGAAGGAATAAGTTTTAAAACAATATATGCTCCTGTTGCTAGGATTGAAGCTATTAGAATGGTACTAGCATTTGCATCTTTCATAAATTTCAACCTTTATCAAATGGATGTTAAAAGCACATTTTTGAATGGTTTTATAAATGAAGAAGTTTATGTAGAACAACTTCCTGGGTTTGATGATCCTTATGATTCAAATCAAGTTTTCAAACTCAAGAAAGCTCTCTATGGATTAAAACAAGCTCCTACAGCATGGTATAAGAAATTAAGTAAATTTTTAACAGAAAAAGGATTTATTAGAGATAAAATAGATACCACACTCTTCATTAAGCATGACAAAAGTAATATGCTAATTATTCAAATTTATGTGGATGATATTATATTTGGTGCAACTAGTGATAAATTATGACAAGACTTCTCTGAAGAAATGCAAGAAGAACTTGAGATGAGTTTAATGGGTAAGATAAACTTCTTTCTGGGACTTCAAGTAAAATAAATGAAGGAAGGAATCTTTATCCATCAAGCAAAATACACCAAAGAATTACTCAAGATATTTGATTTAGAATAAAGTAAACCATTAGCCACACCAATCAGCACATCTATTAAAAATGATAAGGATGAAAAAGGTAAATCTATCAGTCAGAAACTATATAGATACATGATAGGATCTATTTTATATCTAACTGCAAGTAGACTAGATATTATATTTAGTTTCTATTTGTGTACACAATTCCAGTCAGATCCTAAAGAATCACATCTAATTGCTGTTAAAAAAATATTTAGATACCTTTAGATACTCCAAATCTTGAACTATGGTATTCAAAAGGTTCAAACTTTGAATTAGTAGGGTATTCTGACTTAGATTTATAGTATATGATGTAGATAGAAAGAGTACCTCTCAAACATGTCAGTTCATTAGAAGCATGATCATATAATGGTTCTCCAAGAAACAAACATCTATTGCCTTATCAACTGCTGAAGTTAAATATGTAGTTGTAGGTAATTGTTGTGCACAGATATTGTGGATGAAATAGCAATTGAATTATTATAGTTTGAAATATATTGATACTCCTATTAGATATGACAATAATAGTGCAATAAATTTGACAAAGAATCCAGTATTCAATTCCATAACTAGACACATAGAAGTCAGACATCACTTCATTAGAGATCATATATAAAACTATGACATCTACTTAGAATATGTACCAACTAAAAATCAATTAGCAGACATTTTTACAAAACCACTTCCAGAAGACAGATTTTGTAGAATTAGAAGAAAACTTGGTTTACTAGATCCATGCACATGAAATGCATATTTAATCCTAAGGTTTAAATTCCTAAGAACATTCATAAATGTTAAATAAATTACTTCAAAAGTACGTCAGAAATCCTGAAATAACATTTAGAATGCTTCAAAAGTAACTCAGAAACTCTGATATGTTACCTAAAATGATTCAGAAGCAACTCCAAAAATCTAGTAAAACACTCAGAATTCATTAGAAATCACACAAAAATTCTATTATAATCTCAAAATTATTATCACTCATTAAAGAAGTTCTATTACACTTCCTTAGAACTTCTAACTCATGGGTCTAATTGCCCTGGAACTTTTGCACTTCAAAATTACTTCTACATACATTCCTTAGAACTTCTAACATTTTTAACATAGAAGTTTTGTTTAACCTATGTGCCGCATAGAACTTCTGATACAGTATATCAGAAGTTCTGTCCCTAACAAAAACCCTAGCCCCAAAAGCTCTACACTCTCATTTCACACCTCTGAGCTCCTTCTTTAGAAAGGCGATTCAAATTTTCCTATTGTGTACATTTTCCCCTCCTTCAAATCACTCTCATTCTAATTCATTCCTAGAAATTTATCACCCCAAAATCTCTGAAAACCCTCTCCTTCAAAATCCTAAGCCAAAGGAAGAGTCTTTGACTTTGAAGTATTTGGAGAAAATGGCCTGAATCTAGGAGTAACAAATTGGATTAAGTTCCAAGGTTGGAAAGGTTTCATGAGTTATAAGGATAAATCCTATACTAGAATGGTTCAAGCCCTAGTCACCAATTTCAACTACAATACCAAGAAATTATTGATTGGAAGGACTGAAATAGATCTATCTCCAGAGAATATAAGAAATGCATTCAATATTCCTGAGATAGAACGGTAAGAAATAGATTGGCTACGTAATAGGAAAAGACAATTTTTAGACTTGGCTAGAGTAAAAATTAAGGAAAATGTTACTTACGTGCATGTCAGCCATCTGAATTTAGATCTCAAACTTGCTTGTTTATTGATCTTCAATAACATATATCTTGAGATAGGAGGTACAAGTCAGATATTTGAAAAGGAAGCCAAGATCTTATGGGCTATGAAGCATGGGAAGAGAATAGATTTGGCTCAAATAATTGCTGATCAACTATACTTACTGAAGACATCTACCAATTTTTATCTTCCATATGGGATAATTATGAGCAATTTTTTGAGGATAACTAATAGTAATCTCTTCAAAGAAGATGGAGAAGAATTCATGGTAAGAGAAGCAATAAATAGAGATACTTTGAAGAGAATTGGCTTCAAGTTAACTCCACAAGGATGGATTTCCTAGAAGCCAAGAAAAGAAGAACAAGTAAAGAGAACAAAAACTGGAGAAGAAAGAAGAGACAGGTAAGACACTGTGGAAGAAGCAACAAGAGAAGAAGCCACAGAAAGAAATGAGGGAGAGACAAAAATAGAGGATTGAAAGGAAAGTATAACAGTGCCCTCAAGACCTGCCCAAATCTACAACAATCCTCCATTCCTCCACCTCAATAGCCCATCCACTCATTTCCACAAAGCCTTGACACTATTCTTTCAGCCCACCTATCACCATCCTCACAAGGATAACTAACCTTGAAATCCAATATTCAAACCTCAACCAAAAGATGGATTCAATTTGGGAATCACTAGCCCACAAGCTAGATGCATTGAGTACTCAAATTGAAACTATCAAAATGCAACCTCAAACCCAACATTCACCTTCCTACCCATTCTCTCCACAACATCATTACAAATCACCTTCACTCATTTATTTTTCTACACATTCATCATCTTCCATTTCATATGTATGCATTGCAGCTCCAGAAGTTGTCCAGCCTTAGGCTGAACAATCTGAAGTCATCATTCAAACTCCCACATAAGCATAACCCTCTTCGTTTTTCCAAAATTCATTCCCATTTAACCATTACCCAATTTGCCAGAAGATTATCTCTTAAATCCTTGTAGAGCTTTTGTTAAATATGGAAAGTATCTCACAAAAGTATGACTTTCCATCTTTCATTTTCTTCCCAAATATCTAAACTAGAGCTGGAATGATCTCATTTTATTAGGGGAAGTAATTCGCACTCGGATTGAAGAACTTCCTCTAGAATGGGGAACTTTAATTCCTCCACCGTCTCCTCCAAAATCTCCTCAAAAATCTCCTCCAAAACCAAAGGATGAAAATTGTGATATTCTTCTTTGTATTCATCATTCAATCAAACTCACGTATTCTGAATTCAGAGCTTAGTCAAAAATCAATTCTAAAATATCTAGAATGTTTTCATCTACCTTGTCATCCATCCCTTGGCTCTTCCATTTCCACAAATCAAGGATCAGATTGCTCTTTCTAGAATTCAACTAATCCCTGATCCTCCTCTCACACCCATGGGTCATGAAATTAACATTCCTTAATTAGCATCTTTTTGAGATACGTATATTGAGAAACTTTTTTAGATGATTATAGCATCTAGACCTCCTAGAACAGTATTTCCATCTCTCTTGAGACTTTTTAATAACATTTTTATAACTAAGGAAGAATTTTTGTTTTACTCTGTAACAAATTTGTATGTTATTGCTAACAATCTTCCACTTCCATATCCAAAGCTTACTGATATATCACTCCATCATAAAATTTGTGTAAATTATCCCAAACCAAACCCCTTACCAAAACCAAAAACATCACGTTCCCCAAAAACAAATAGAAAACCAAAAACCACAAATTGTTTGGACAATTTATTTTATGGGAATAGAGGGTGGTTTTTAAGATGTTTTTGCTCTTGAGACTTTTCAATAACATTCTTATAACTGAGGAAGAATTTTTGTTTTACTCTGCAACAAACTTGTAAACTATTGCTGACAATCTTCCACTTCCTTATCCAAAGTTTACTGATATATCACTCCATCATAAAATTTGTGCAAATTATCCCAAACCAAACCCCTTACCAAAACCAAAAACATCACCTTCCCCAAAAACAAATAGAAAACAAAAAACCTCACCTTACCAAAAACCATATCCAAAGCCAAAAACATCTTGAAAACCATCCTCTATTTCCATAAAACAAATTATTCAAACAAAACCTAAGAGGAAACCCAGAATTACACCTCCCAAAACTCATAAAAAGCTTCTCCTCCTCGATATACTTTGTATTATGAGGAATACATGGCTAGAATGAATGCTAATACTGAAGCCATTCTTAAGAAGCAACCTCCACTTTTTCTTGAATTCTTAGACCCTACATTCAAAGACCGCATCAATATCATTTATGTTTTAGCTTACAAAAGCCCCTTTTTGACCCAAGAACCACCCACTTGCATTCCCAAAGATCTCACTTTTATTCCCCCTCTTCTTTCTCCCAGAATCAAGAAGGCTATATCTAAACTTAGATAATCTCCCAAACAACCTACTAAAAAACCTACACTCACAAACATAACGCCTCCTTCCACAACTACTCTTTCTGAAAAACCTCACTTCTTCCCTCTAACCTATAGCTAAAAGCCAAGAAATTAGTTGACTATTATATTTAACGCACATCTTCTTTTTTCTAGCTACATTTATTTTTTCATGATGTTACTTAATTGTCATATGCATTTTCTACTATATCTTACACTGTAATGATGTATCTCTTTTTGTTTTGACTAAGTCTTGCTGTACAATATAACTGTCAATCTGATGTACAAAGTTCTATCATTTTAATGCAATCTCTTACTTATTCCCTTATACTTCATTCTTTTTATTATGATAAAAAGGAGGAGAAAAATAAGAGAAGAGAAATAATTTTCTTTAGTACATTCAGAGTACATATATTTAGAGGGAGCTTACCTTTGCAAGGGGATCCCCACTAAGAAAACAAAAGCATGTTGCATACATTGCATATTCTGAAATTTTTATGAAAGGTTTATCACTCAAATGTTTTATTATCATAAAAAATGGGGAGAATGTTAAGTCTAACCCCTTTATTAAGCTTGATTTTGATGATGAATGAGATTAAACAACTAAGTTTTGATGATAAATAAACAAATGAGTGAAGAATTAAGGTACTAACAAATTACTTTCCAAGTGTTACAGTATTCAATATCAAAACAGATTAAGGAAGGTAATTGCAAGAAATAAAGGTGTTAATTATAAAATTATTATATTAAACTTTCAAAGAAAGATATACAAAGGAATTCCCGAATGAAATGGACATTCAAAAGTTATTAAAAAGCATTTTCAGAATTTGTTCAGAAGATTGGCATGAAAGATTAGAAGTTAAGAAGAAATCAAAAGTTAATCAGAAGTAACGCTGAAGCACTTCAGAATAACATCTAAAACAGAATACAAAACTTGAAAGCATTCAGAAGTTACCAAGTGTAACCCAAAATCATGCAAGAAACATACCAAAACTAACTCAGAATCAAAATGAAATGATATCATACAATAGAAGACATACAAAAGTTATTTAGAAGCATGATAGAAGTAAAAATCAAAAAATTCTCTTGTCTCAAAGTTCTTTAGAAGTAACTAGAAGCAATATCAAGGCACACAGACTTATGCTAGAAGAAAACTTGGCATATTAACATGCTACACAAAAGCAATGCAAAACCATGATATACTATACAGAAGTAATGCAGAAACATGACATGCAAAACATAAGTAGTGCAGAACTGTGACATACTACATAGAATCAACTGAGAAACATTCTCAGAAGTGTGTTCAAAAAAGCATAAATCATTAAGATATATAGAAGCAAAGCAAAAGCTTCATAAGCAAATCAAAGGCTACTCAGAAGTTTGTCAGAAACCTACATGTGACCATTGAAGAATAAGACAATGCAGAGAAATTCTATAGAGAATACTGCCAAAAATCTAAAGTATTTAGAGGCTTCAAAATCAGATTTGCATTAACTTTAAAAGAAGTTTGAACCTAATCTTATTGTTTACTTTGTTCTTTCAATTAAGTTTTAATTTTCATAAATGTTTGCCCAAGTAAGAGGCATTATTTTGTACATTTCATTTTGAAAAAAAAGAGAGTTAGTTGGCAAGCTTTGTGAAACTAATAATCTATAAAAATTTTAGTTAGCTTTGAAAAACTAGTAAGTTAGTTGGTAAGCTTGGAAGCCAACATGTATAAGTTAGTTGGTAAGTTTGAAAACCAACATGTAAAAGTTTCTTGTAAGCTTAGAAAACTAGTAAGTTTTAGTGAACTTGCAAAACCAACAAGCGTTATAGTGGAACCTGAGTTCAGTAAAGAAGATAGATCCACAGAAGTAGAGTAGGAACCCAGAAAGGCTTGAACCACTATGAAAATATTATTTGTATGTGCTGCAAGCTCTTCTCTCTTTTATTTTAAGCAAATCTTTCAAGTTATTGAACAAAAATTTTGAAAGCTCAATTTACCCCCCCTCTTGAGCTACCATCTAGTTAGGGATCAACACTTACCTTTGTCTATTGTAAGTCCCTTTTTGTCTGTTCAGCTTTATCTATGCTCACTATGCAACTTCTACTTTGTTTGAAGCTTTGTCTCTAGTAAGTAATAGATGAACTTATGATCTGCAGATGAAGTTGAGTTCCTTCTTTGTTCTGCATTCTTCGAGCATCAAAAGAAGTTCACTTCTCCAACTTCTTTCTTCATTCTTGATTTGTATGTCTAAGCTTGGCTTGAAGTTGCACTCCTTTGTTAATTCATCATGCCCTTTTTATTCTCAGATGAATCCATTATTCTAACTTTGTTGATCAGATAAAGTTTTCTTCACTTTGTGTATGATTATTTGGGTGACAGTTCCTCCTTTCTTTGTTTGTTTGAGTGTTTGATGGATCTTCTTCTTCTTTCTTTATCTTAGACAAATTTTATCTGGTCAATGTAGATAGTTTGAATTTCTCAAATAACTTTATGCTTCTTGACCATGGCTTCATCTTGAATTGCTCTATCTTGCATTTGTCTGCAAAATTTTATCTTCAGATTTAACAGACAACGCAAGTTGTTGTAGCATATCTTTGAAGTCTTGTTTTTCACCCATTGCTTTTGTTCATGGAAGCTTTTTCTTAAATAATGTAGCCATTCTTGCAGCTTGTCTTTAAAACTTCTATTTTTTTCTTCTTCTTCCATGATCTTCATCAATTCAATGCCTTTCGAATGTAGCAAATAGTTTTTGCAGTATGTTGCAGATGATTGTGATCCAGCACTTGGAACATTTTTGCACTTGATACATTGTTAGCTTTTAGATATAATATCAGAATGTATTTTATCCTCATGTGATTTAATCATATTGCAGAGCAAGGATAATATACATCTTTATTAAGTACATAATGTGAAGGCTTAAATATGGTGCTTATTATTTTTGAATAAATTAATGTATTAATGAATTCTCAATAATATTAATCACACCATTAAATAAGGGATGTGTGCATGCATAATTAAACATTCATGATTATGTATTTATATAGATCATGCATATGATTGTTAGAGATTTAAGCATACATATTTCTTATCTTAATACAAGTTTTGTTATTATCAAAATCATATATATAGTAATACTGACAAGAACACCATAGGCGGTTTCCACTAGTGGCTGCAATTGTGATTGCAGGGCAGATGATAGGCACAAGTGACTGCGCTTTACAACTATAGTCTTGTATAAGACTTTTTGCACTTTGCCACATTGTTAGCCTTGACATTTTTCATTATATTTTCCATGATAAATCACAATATAATTATCCACATGAAATTGGCATAAGTTATGAAGCATGGGTATATACTTTAAATCAAGATTTATATTTTCTAAGATAGAGACTCATTCAAGCACAATTGCATATGATCCAAGACATCATAAAATGATAAACCAAGTTAGATGCAATATGGATCAAGATGATTTCTCCTTTTCCTAAAACATTTAATCATATGTCAAGTAGACAACTTGTGTAATATGCTTGCACAAATAATATCCCAATAATATACTTTTATTCCAAGCATATCTATTTAGATTTCAAGCTTCCTAAACTAAAAGCATCAATAGCATAAATCAAGTCAAAGACAAGTTTTGTTGTCATCAAAATTATTCACATAATCTTCATAGTTAGTCCTTTTAAATTCTTCTCCATCTTCTAATGACAGATCAATTCCAACAACCCTTAGAATTTTGATAGAGCCATTCCATAAGGGAGTAGAAAATATCGTGGTGGTCTTGACAGATACAAGTGATCTATAATAGTTTTGGCCAAATCCACCTTCTTTCTATTCTTTAGTGCCCAAAGAATTTTAGCATCTTTTTCTGATATCTAATCTTTTCCTCTAATCTTTAGGTGAATGTTATTAATGATCAAAATGTTGGCCTACTTGAGATTTATGTCTAAGTGACTTGTATAAAGATAATTCTCTTTCTCCTCAAATGCCATCCCTACTAGTTCTAAAAACAGCTCTGTTCTGGTTGAGGACCATTGAATTCCATCTTCTTCAACATTAGGTAGACCATAAGTTTCCCCAATGCATTCAGCAGATATGTCTGTTAGTCCTGAAGATTAGGTAAAAACCCAAGAGGGGGAGGTGAATTGGGTTCTTAAAAATTATTTCTCAACCCCTTTAGGATTATTCATCCCTCTGGCAATCAATCACTCAAACAACAAATGCACAACTAAATAAGATAGAATAATTTTTATAGTTGTTTGAGTAAACACTCTACTCCACTCTTCCAAGAACACTTTTCTCTTAATGTCTTGAGTTCCACTATTCCTAATAGCAAAAATACAATTGTGCTCCCAGCACTCTTCTACATTCTAGCTCTAGGGGGCATAAGTAGCGCTCCCAGTACTCTTCAAGATTCTAGCTCTAGGGAATATATTCATAGTGCTCCCAGCACTCTTCTAGATTCTAGCTCTAGGGGGCATAAATAAATATCTCTTGTCTGCACTCAAATAGTCACAACTCTTCTTAAGTCCAGTCTCAACCACTAGCTTAAGGAACTTTACAAGAAATAAATATTAGAAGTTTAAGCACAGGAATGTTTCAATAAACGGAGGGGAAGATTTCTGAAAATTGAATACAGAAATAAATGATCTTCCCAAAGGTAGTTAAGAGCCTTTAAAGAAAGTTGAGGAAGGTTCGAATGCAAGTCTCTTGACTCTTTAAGGATTGCAAAAGGTTTATCTCAAATTGGTAAATGCACTCAAGAGGATTTTGAATGATTTTTTGAATACTTCGTTAGGTCCTTTTGCTCCAATGATGTTTTATTTATATTTACTTTGAATTCTAGTTGTTAGTGGTAGGTGAGCTCCATTAATGGCAGAAGATCATTCTAATTAGTATAATTTGAAATCTCTAACTTCTACTAGATCCTCATATGTTAAAATGCCTATAGCACCAACCTTGGAGAAGATAATTTCTGGTTTCTTAATAAGCTCTGGTTAAGGTATTACTGTAATGGCTGCCTCTTTCATCAATATAGAAAGATCATTATTAATTCTAAGTAAAGACCAATAATTCATTTTTGATAGTTGCTCATCTTTTACTTATGATAGACAAAGTATCTGTCCAGCTGTCCATAAGACAAAGTTCCTTCGTCTTTGTATTTCATAATTTACAAACAAATTATCCTATCAATTGGTGCTAGATGATTCATCCATTCAAGTGCTTTGTCTTGTGATTTATCTATTGAACAGTAAAAGCATAGATGTCTAGATTCTTTAGTGCTTCATCTATCAGGTTTTTCTATTGTAAGTGATAGACTATGCTTTAAGGCATAGGCAAAATTTCCTCATGGCTTTGTCTGTTGTGAAGTCTATTGCATATAATAGACGAACTCAGTTTGAATAGAAGAACTTCTTTGTTTTGCCATACGATCCTTGCTTCTTTTGTTTTATCTATCAACAACAGATGATCATTGACTCACTTGTGATAGACGAAGTCTCTGTTCAACAATACAATCCTTGCTTCTCCATTTTGTCTATTGAAGGCAGACAACATTTTTTATTCTACCATATGAATTTTATCGCTCTGCTGGAAGACCTTCACTCTTTTGCCTTTGTCTATTTGTATCAGATGACCATAGGCTTAATTATAGCTTGCTTATGATAGATGAAGTCTGCTGGATGCATGTTATCTTGCATCCATCAGATATAATCTTCTACTTTGATAGACGAATGGAAATAGCTGAGTCCTTTTCATTCGTACTCTATCTATTACGACACTTCGTCTTTTACTTCTTTACTTGCCCAAGCCTTGTTGCCATAGAGTATGTTTTCTATGCTCATTTTTCTTAAGACTTGCAACTTGATTCTACATACTAAAATCTTGACATCAACCATTAGTACATAATTTTTAATCAAGTTTTGTTTATCTTCGAAATCATTCATTTATATCAAGAAGGTCAACTTCCACTTAACCTATCCACAAATTCCATGTATCTAGTCTATAGTTGATGATCAGGGCTTTCACCATTCTAGGGTAGTATTTGTCCCTATAACTTAAGAAATTTGCCCAACCATTGAAGTTAATCCATCTATATACTTCTACGTTCAACTTACTTTCTCCAAATATATCAAAATCAAAGACTCTTCCTTTTATAACCTTCTTATTCTCATAATACTTCAAATAACAATTGTAAGAAGATTCTTTATTATCAAAAAATTACATCTAGGACCTCATTATAGAATATGCCTCTCTTGGATGGGTTCACTTCCTCTGGTTCATCTCTCCCTGTTCTTCTTCTGGATTTAGCGAATGCAGATGCCACTAACACACTTGCCCCCTTCATTCTTGTCATTTGCAATAGTTAGGTTTTAGGGATTGAATGGTTTTGGAGTAAATGAAGATTCAATGGTTTTCAAAGCAAAGGAAATAGATATTTATAACTAAAATGGAGTAATGGAGACTCGAGTGGGGAAGATTGCTTAAATTTAGTGGGAAATCAAATCATCTCTTCTGAAATAGAGTTTCAGAGTTGTAGAATAAGAGTTTCAAGCAGTTTGAAATCAAGGTTTTAAAGTGGTCATGATAGTCCTAAGGTTTTAAATGTTTTAGATGTGAGATAGGGTTTTAGACGGTCTAAAACAGCATGGTGTTCAAGCTTCAAATGTTTTGAAGTGAGGTCTCAGAACATCTGAAAGTGAAAGAAATTCTAGAAAATTAAATTTAAGTGCGAAAGACCTTTGACATTCTTTTAGAATTTCTAAAATAATATTTTAAATGATCTAAATATGAAATCAAGCCATAATGATGATTACAAAAGATCTAACTAGGATTGGAATTCCCATTCAAGACCTTAAAAATGTAAAGTTTCCCAAATAGGCTTAACTTATGCCTTAGGACTATAACAATATTAAGGATCAATTTCATTCTATTTAGCACAATTCATCTAAAACATGAATAACATAATTCACTAGCATTCATAAAATGAGACAGTGAAAACATATGACTGAGAGCATCACATTATGATCATATGTTTGTCAAATTATGCATAAGGATCTAATATGCCTAGCTCTCTCTCCTCTATCAGGTGCATTGAGCAACCACATTAGATAATTCACATGTTGCTCCTTGTGGGTCTCAAGCACACCTACATTGATAAGGTTAGGCCCTAACCTTTGGTATCAGTTTGGGAATAGGTCCAAGTGGGTTAGTGGCAGAATATTTTGGTGCCCATTATTTCCTTAATGCCACTAATCTAACATTTGGAGGCTAAATAGCATTTACAGTATTAGCAACAAATTTAGGAACCAAGATCATGGTTTGCTTGGGTCCATGTTTTCTTCCAAAATTATGATTATGTTTCTTTGGTTGTTGCCTACCTTTTTTCTTAGATTTCATTCTTAAAATGGTAGAGGTTAAGGTTTGTCTAATGGCATTATTCTCTACCTTGACCTGCTCAAGATCACTGATGGTGCATTGGTTACTCTTAAGCTTGGAGTTTTCCTTGTTCAGCTTAGAGCATTCATTGGACATTCTCTTTAGCTCCTTTTTGGTCTCCTTGAACTTAACTTTCAAATTCATGAAGTTAGAATACAATTACTTTACCATTTCTTCATGACTAAGAGATTCAGTGTTAGAATTTACCTCATCTTCATGGATGACCATGAAGCTGATCTCTGTGTGGCCATCCTGTTCTCCTCGTGGTGAAAGTTTGTTCAATTGTATTTCAAGTTCTTTTTTTATTTCACTTGCATTTTCATGTAGTATGCTTTCTAGCACCTCCCATGCAACATCTATTTTCTTTTTATTTTCATGTTTCTTCTTCTTGCTGTTATTGTTATTGTTCTCCTTCTCCAAGATTTATATTTCTTCTTTTGTTGATCCCCTTGTTTCTTCTCATGTTCAGGTCAATCATATCTCATGTGTCCTGGTTTGCTACAGTTTTAGCATATGGGGACTTCTTTCTTCTTGTCCTTACTTTTGGAACATTTAGAATTACTTCTAAACCTTTTCTTATTCAGCATGTCCTTAAATCTTGTACTTATCATTATGATGTCTTCATCTTCTCCTTCACTTGTGAAGGCTTCACTTTGAGAGACATTATCAAATTCCACTCTTAATGAAATGGCTCTCTTTCCTTTGGACTCTTCTAGAGTTTTCTGTTTATCAAAACTTCATGGGTCATTAAAGAACCCATGAACTCTTCAACACTCATCTTATCTAGGTTCTTTGCTTCCTACATAGTAGTAATCTTTAGCATCAATTGTTTGGGCAAAGATCTTATGATTTTCTTCACCAAGTTGGGCCCTTCACATTTTGGTTCTAAGCTTTTTAGCCTGTTAGTAATCTTTTAAAATCTTCCAAACATGTTTGATATTATTACTAATTTTTTCATGCTAAAAGATTCATACTCCTGCTCAAGAATGTTGATTTTGGTCTCTTTGACCTGGTTAGTACCCTCACATGAAATTTAAAGTTTATCCTAGATCTCCTTAGCAGAGTCACAGGAGGTGATCTTCTTAAATTTCAAGGGGGAAAGAGCACAATAAAGGAAATTTTTTACCTTGTCATCTCCCTCTACTGCCATAATGTCCTCAAGGGTATTTAGGACAATCTTTCCATTTTTAATGATAAGCCACAACTGATAGTCTATGGCAATCATAAAATTTTCTATCCTCATCTTCCAATACTCATAATTTATGTTGTCAAAGAATGGGTGTATGGAAGTGGACTATCCCTTAGTGAATTTATTGTGGAACGTGTTGGCCATTATAGGGATCTCTTCACAAGTTATAATCCGTTGATCAAAGTTAATGGTAAAGTTTGTTCTGATACCAATTGTTGGTCTTATTTAGAAGGTAGCTCAAGAGGAGTGGTGAATTAAGCTTTTGAAATCTTTAGCTAGATAAAATTATATTGCTAAAATAAAATAGATAGATAACACATAGCACACAAACATAGGTATTTTTATAGTAGTTCGGCCTTTTCCTTGGTACCTACTCCACTTGTCTGAGTTAGTCTCATTATCGCACTTAGGTTCCACTACACTTGATAAACTAACTCTAATTAATGCACACTCATTGGTTTTTCCGAGCTCACCAACAAACTCTTACAATGGTTTCTCAAGACCTAACCAAAAACTCAATAATCTCCTAGCAAGTCTAACCTACTTATTGTAAAAAATAAACATATAGTGCAAACCCCTTGCATGTAGAAATACAAACAAAAAAATGTTTTCAAGAATTAATGCCTCTTATATAAAGCTTAATACATAAATAATAAAGATAAAATAGTTAATGATAGATAGTTCAAATTTCAGAAATTTGTTGAAGTAATAAGCTTTGAATGCTTGTATCTAAGTGCAACATAGTGGAGTTGAAATCATTGGAAGAAAACTTTAATGTTAGAGTGAATGATCTCTTGATCATCTAACTTCACTAACTCTTTTAACATCCCATGTTTACTTTTCTTATACTAGGATTCAAAATCTTCTTGTTGGAGAGGTCAATGTTAATTAAATGCAAGCAAACATTCAAATTTTTTATCATTGGGAGTGTTCTTGTGACTTCAGACCATCTAAAGTATAGACTTTAGCACAATTGGAATGATGGAGAACTCTACAAGTGATGCTTCTTTGGAAACTTTGAAGTTATCACTATTTTGGAGTCACTGTGCTTCAGACCTTTTGAAGCATGGTTTAAAACCATCTGAAGTGACAGAGAATTACGATTGGTTCATGACCAACACAAACTAGCACCAAATAATAGTATTTCAACACATTTGAATTAAGACTTCAAACCTTCTAAAGTAACATAAATTCCTTGCCTGCATGCCAACTTGCTTCAGTTCATCTAAAAGGCATTGCACACATGCTTCAACACAACTAAAAGTATAATTTCAACATGTCTGAAGTGTCATTAGCATTTTACAACTAAGGCTTCATGCTTCAGCACTTTTGAAGTTGTACTTTATAAAATCTATAGTGAGGCTTCAACACGTTTGAAGCTCATCTAAAGTTTTGGACTTAGTCATTTGTGAAATTTTGTAACTTGTGTCTTAATTGACGCATTGTAAGCACATGTCAACATGTCTGAAGTGAATCTCCAAAACGTCTGAAGTGGCATTATATCTTTAGTGTTGCCGCTTCATGCTTCAGCACATCTGAAACTTGGTTTTGAACATCTAAAGCAGCATGTTGGTCCCTCTGAAGCATGTCTAATGCTGTTTTAACATTTGAACTTGGGCATCTGACTCTATTTACTTCGGCAACATACTTCATAACATCCGAATCACCTTTGAAGTTACATTGAAGTTCTTGTTTGATGTCAAACATATCCTTTAGTTATAGTTTGGCCTTTGAAGCTTGGTTCTCACATTTAAAACACTTCTAAAGTTGTTTCAGACTTTTATGAGGCTACAACTTTCAATCTTTAGACTCTCTAAACTTTTCCATATGCTTAATTTGTTCCTCATGATTCTAGGTGTGTTCTAGTACATTTGATATTCTCTTTTAAGTTCAGGGTAACTAAATATTTGGTCATTCACTAGTTTCTTCCTTTATTAACTGAATGTGGTGGATCTTGTCTCTAATATGAGCTTGTACATGTTGTCCACACATCTAAAGTTACTTCCCTTATTCTGATTTAAACATTAACACTGAACACTTGGGAATATAACTGTTAGTAGATTAACCATTCACTCACATGATTGCTTATTATCAAAACTCAGCTGGTTAATTACATTCATGAATAAAATCAACCTAATCAAAGGCGTTAGTATCTATAGTATGCTTCTATCTTGCTATTCTAGGAAACAATGTACGATTTAAATATCAATAGCTGAAGCCGAAAATATAGTTGTAGCCATTTATTTTGCACAAATACTTTGGATGAAACATTAGTTAAGAGATTATGATTGTGAATATTGTTGAGTCTAATCATCCTACTTAGCTTGATTTTAATGATGAATATAATTAAGTAGTCAAGTTTTGATGATGAGTAAACATATGAGTGAAGAGTTAAGCTACTAACTATTTACTTTTTAAGTGATGCAATGTTAATATGTTAAAATAAATTAAGGAAAGTAACTATTAAGTTTAAAGTGTATGTTATTAAGACTCCTCAAAAAGAAGATAATTTAAAAAGTAAAAATATTTAGAAGTATTTAGAAAGACAAAGCGTGAAATTCAAAAAAGTTCAAAAGCTTTTCAAAAATAAGGCATGAAGCTTAGAAGTAATTCAGAAATGATTAGAAGTATTTTAGAGACAAGGCAGGAAGCTATGAAGTAACTCATAAATATTCATAAGTATTTTGGAGATGAATCACAATTCCTTGAGAGACAAGGCATGAAGTTTAGAAATATTCAGAGCTACTTCAGAACCACTTCAGAGACAAGTCATAATCTTTTCAAAGACAAAGTGCAATCCTCAGAATTAACTCCAAGGTAGTCTCACACTTCAGAAGTAGTTCAAAAGCTCTCCAAAAATACCTCAGAAGTAAAACGCTCTAAGAAAAACTTTAGAATAAGCTTAAAAAGAAAATTCACAATCAGAACTTCATTAGTAAGAACTTCTTATATGCTCAGAAGTAAATTAGAAGCAATGCAAAATGATGTTTCTGTAATCAGAAGTTCATTATTAAGGACTTCTAAAAACACCCAAAAGTAAACCAGAACCAATACAGAAGCAATACAAAATGATATTTTTATAATTAGAAGTTCATCAAAAAGAACTTTAAAAATAATTCAGAGATATCTTATGCATTCAAAAATAACTTAGAAGCAATGCAAAATGTCAACCTTGCAATTAGAAGTTTGTCAGAATTCAATCTTCAGAAATCCTTCCAAATTTGAAAGTTGTAATAGAAGACCAATAACAGTGATATAGAATGAACATAGAAAAAGATTTTGTGCTCAGAAGATTTTCAGAAGTAATACAAAAGCACTTTAGAGGCATTTTCAAAAAGCCAAGATTCAAGAAGAACATCAGAGGCAAAATTCAAATTCTAGACAAACCTCAGAAGTTCTTAAGAAGCAACTCAGAAGCTTTTTAGAGGCATCCTTAAAAAGCCAAAATTCCAGAAGTTCATCAAAGACATAATTAAATCCTTTAGAAACACTTTAGAAGTTTCTTAGAAGCAAAAACATGACTGATGAAAGTGTCAGATACTAGATTCAGCCTTTAGAAGAATCTGAAGTGATCAACCATGCAAAATTATGTCATTGTGAATACCTTTGAAGTTCAATAGAAGAATCTTAGAAGTTCTATGTTAAATGCACAATGGTATTTGATAGGTAGATGAACTTTAGAAGTTCTCAATACTTATCATAGAAGTTCTGCAGCTGGACAGAAGAAGAAAATCATGACAAAGCTTTAAATCTCCTTTTCCAAATGATCGTAAAGCTACCAAAATTGATCATTACAGCTAAGGTGTCTTCCATAACTTATAAAAGGAAGATTCTAATGTCTAGGAAAGTAGCTGAGAAATTCTAGCAAGCATTCAAAGCAAATTATTCAACGACAATTGGAGTCTAATCTTTATTGTTCTTTACTATTATATTTAGTGTATTTTTATCACTGCACTTCATAAACTTTGCCTATCAGGATGCATTCATTTATGTACACATTTATTTTCTTATTTGCAAGCAAGGGGCTTGCATCTTATAGTGAATAGTAAGCAAGGAAACTTACTAAAGTTTGTATAAGTTATTAGTGAGATTTGAAAACCATCTTATATAAGTTGTTGGTGAGCTTTGAAAACCAATGTGTATAAGTTGTTGGTGAGCTTTGAAAATTAACTTTTATAAGTTTGTTGGTGAGCCTAAAAGCCAACAAGTGTTAGTGGAACTTGAGCTAAGCAAGAGAGGCTAACTCAAAGGAGTAGAGTAGGAACCTATGTTAAGGGCCAAACCACTATAAAAACTATTCTCTTAGTGTGCTATGTGATCTTTTTTATTTTATTTCAGCATTACCTTTTGAACTTGACCAAAATTTTTAAATGATTAATTCACCCCCATACTCTTGAGCCGCCATTAGCTAGGGACCAACAAATACACTTGTGTTCTTATCGAATGTGATCACACAAGTGCCATAAATTTGACAAAACATTCTATATTGCATTCACATTCTAAACACATTGAAATTAGGCATCAATTCATTAGGGATTATATTCAATTGAAAGATATTTCAGTTGAATTTATTTCTACTGAAGATCAATTGTCAGACATTTTCACAAAATCACTTCCCATTAATATATTTTTCCATATTAGAAGAGAGCTTGGTATTATTGATCCATTTGCATGACATATAGCATTCATTCATCTCATGAAAGACAAATTTGCATGAAAAATAAAAAGTGTGTTAACAACTTTCCAACATTGATGGTTTGTTAAAACATCGATGGATTCAATAAATTAATGTATTCAATAAATTGACCGATTTAAATGTGTGATTTAGGCGGGATGATTCATTATCCTCTTCTTAAAGCCTAATTTTCTTCTTCAGAAAAACCTAGTGAAACCTCTTAGGGTTTCGCTTTGTTCTTGTGCATGTTTTAATATCTTAGAGCTTGATTTCTTCATCAATCTTCATCAAAGAATGGTAAGTCTTATCTCTTTCCAAATTTCTCTAAATTTTCTAAGTTTTATCCTGGAATGCATGTGGCAGAAGCTTTTGACCATCTATCTCATGTTTTTCTTGCTATGTATGATGTTTTAAAGGTTTATTCTTAGTGATTGATTTGATTTTTCATCACTCCTATGGATTACTTGATAAACCCCTTGTCTCATTCTGAAAATCACAAATTTGGGGTTTTTAGGGTTTCTAAAGTCCCAAAATATCCAATTTCATTTGTGTTATTCATCTAGTCTTTTTTATTTAGGCCTGTCTTGTTAATCTCCATTATTTATGATGCAATGGTTCACTCAAAACATCAATTTCTTAAGGAGTTACTTTTTTCATGTGCACTCTTGAATTCAAACTCAGAAATTTTTGATTTGTGGGGATTCATTTGTTGTTAGACTCAATGACTTAGGGTTTAAATTTCTTAAATCCTATGATTTTCAATAACTTTTGTTTGGTAGTTCATGAAATTCTTGGAATTTATCATAAACTCATTCATGTAATACTTGGTATTCCTTATTTCATTAAAAAGGATCCATTCATTGAGTTTTATGCACTTGAATGGATGCTTTAGAAGTTAATCTTTGTGTTTGTCATTAGATTGATGCTAGAAAATGATGCTTTGTTGAGCTCCAATGTAATGTAGAATGTATAATTGTTATAGTGACAATTTGTAATGTACACTATGAGTGGAATTATCTTGAGTTTGTTTCTACCTGTTTTTCAATACTTACCCATTCTATTTGAAACAAACTCACATTTCTTGATCATGTCATTGAAAATACGACTTGAGCCTTGTCCCTTCATTGTTTAAATTCTTAAAATTTATTATCTCTTTTAGTCATATTGTTAGAAAGTGTTTATTTTGAAAGAAAGCTGCTTATGAGGAAAAGGGAAAGAGGAAGTTGGAAGATACTTCAACACCTAGACCTACTCCTCCTAGAACAAGAAGAAGGACTGGTGGGATCTTCATTCAAGAGCCCAAAGATACACCAGCTAGGTAGACTTCTCAATAAGATCCAAAATAGATTGAGAACGAGGAATTCAGACTCAACAACCTGAAGTCCCAACTCAACAAACTGAAACTCCATTTGTTACTCCTCCAGCATCCACTTCTCTTAAACCAAAACATAGGAAAAGTATTCCAATGAAGACAAAAGCATCTCCATTACCCTCTAAAACTAAAGCAACTGTAAAATCAACTATCCCTACTTCAAGGAGATTCACTTCTAGAAAAAGAGTTTCCACTCCACAACAAAATAAGAGCACCTCTCTTCGTAAGAAATATACTCTAATAGACCCAATCCTCACAAATTTCAAATCTAAGAAGGACAAGGTTAAGTGATAGTAGAAGTTTGCCAAAAAGAACTATACCAAAGGTAAGTTCTTAGATCATGCATTCTTTGAAGAGGGATTTCAGTTTATAAGATGGTTGAGAAATTTTGGCATCTTTGAGTTTTCAGTAGAAAAACTGATGATATATGATGAACTTGTAAAGTTGTTTTATTTTTATCTTTGATAAGCTCATAATTTATCATATTTTAATACCTTAATTCACATATTTTGAGTCCTCAAATGATGTGATTTCATTGGTTTATAATCATATTTGATTATATATTACACTTAATGGAATTAGTTTCCGTTTCAAGCATTAAAACCATAAAAAAGGAGTTGAAGATGACAAAGGTGTCACTTTGAGGCAATGTTCAACACAAATAGAGATTGATTCAGAGATAGTGTTCAACATGAAAGATGTATCTCTTTGAACTATCTATCTAATGAATCAAGGATCACATGATTTCATTATCAGATGAGGAAGTTATGGCCAAAACACCAAAATTACTTTCGGAGCTTCAGAGAGTTCGATAACAACTTTAGAAGGTCTAAAGGTTTCAACGGGTCATGAAACTCATGCTTCATCAATCCCTTCCCTAAGTGAGAATATATGTGTGTACTTTGTTAATCTCATGTTACATGCATGCCTTTCAATCAACGATATGCAATTCAATGATTCTAATATTTTCATAAGACATTCCACAAGCTTGCTTTTTATAATCCCTCTCCACTAATGTAGACAACTCTATTCACTTGGATCAATAGGTCTTTGTTAAGCTTGTAATGGAGCCTTAGGTTTAGCTAACAAAAGAAAAGGAATAAAGATTTATAAAGTAAGAGAACATAAATAAATTTAAACAAATCTTTACTCTCTTGACTTTTTATTTGGGGTTTTCTCTACTTTTATGAATTGTATAACTACCACACTCACAAACTTGTTTTCTTTTGAGTTCTTTGGGATGTGATCCCCCAATTGAAAGATGAATCCTTATTGGATTTTTTTTTCATTTTGTTCTTTTTCTTCTTCTTTGGGTATTCTTCTATTTAATACACCTAAATTGCCTTCTTTTGCTTTCTCACACCTCTCAACAACCATGTGTACAAAATATGTCTCTTAATAGGTCATGCATGATTTTTCAGGCTAAAAAGGTTTGGATGATAAAGCTAAAGAAAAAAAATTGAATGGTGGTTGTAAGAATATATATAAAATAAAGATAAATAAATAAAATTTTAAGCACGCGCGTGGAATTCTTTCGGCGAGCAATCGTCGTCGGAAAGAAACGCCGGTGTTGCTCCATCTTTGAGATGGACTTTTCCGCCACCAAGGTTGAAGGCGTAAAGAGTGCCACCTTCCCCAATGGCACCGTCATGCATTTCATAGCCACACAGGTTAGCCGTCTAATACGACGTCTCTGACCACCTGGTTATCGGCGAAGTGTCGCAGGTGCGAGGCTCTCAGGAATGACCCGAGCATTCCATTCAGAAGGGGAAGACATCCGGCAAGCGCCAGCGAGCGGGTCGGTAGTGGAGGTAGCGATCCGGCGTGACGTGCAAGCACCGAACGGCACCCCTGTTCCATGGCAGCCACGAACAGGGTGCCCGGTGGGAGACAGAAGCAGCAGGGCCGGTGCCGAACGGTGTCGCCGACTGAAGTGTCGGTAGCAGCGTGACATACGGTCGCCGGCAGCGTGGTGGTGGACCGGCGGCAGCTACGTCCGGCCACTGGTAGTGATGCGAACGACGGTGGCGCGGTAGTAGACCGGCAACAGCGGCGTCCCGACGTTAGCAGTGATGCAAGCAACGGACGGCGATGGGCATCGCACGCTCGTCAGGCTAGCGTCGAAGATCATGCGACACGGGAGGGGACCCTAAAAACATTGGCGCGACGCAAGGATCCCGATGAACAGACCCGGTCAGGTGATCAGCTGCTGGCCGGCGAGGCCGCACGCCCTTTTGGCTGCTAGCACAAGGGGCCCGTCCGCCGTCGATGCCCCACCTCCGACCGCCAAACCGGAGAGTCGGTGCGGTAAAACCGGACCTAGTGGTTCGGCCGGGTCCGATTGGCCGTCCGACCAGCCGAAGCCGTGAACGGGGTTCGCAGCGGCGACAACATCGTTTACACGGTTAAACACTTACGGACGGCTGCCCTGTTTCGTGGCAACCACAAACAGGGCATCCGGCCATGGACGATGGCGACCCCTGACCGGCTGAACGACGAAGCCCGATGGTGAGGCAGCAAGCAGTAGCGTCTCGTTGCCGCCAGGAATGGCGTCGACGGCGACAGCGCGCGACGGGCAGCGGCATCTCGCTGCCAGCTGAAAACGGCAGCCTACGACCCCTGACTGGCGGAATGACGGAGCCCGATGGCGACGCAGCAAGCAGCAGCATCTCCCTGCTGCTAGGACTGGCGTCGACGGCGGCAGCGCGCAACGGGCAGCAGCATCTCGCTGCCAGCTGCAAACGGCAGCCTATGACGACTGACCCACGGATGGCAACGGCGACGCAGCGAGTGGCAACATCTCGCCGCCAGCAGGGACAGCGATGACGATGCCTGATTGGCGGGATGATGGAGGTCGACGGCGATGCAACGAGCGGCAACGCTTCGCCACCAGTAGGGAAGCTATCGACGGCAGCAACGCGCAATGGGCAGCGGTGTCTCGCTAACCAACTCCAACAGCGAATGACGCCTGATCGGCAGGATGACAGAGGCCGACGGCGACGCAACAAGTGGCAACGCTTCGCCGCCAGCAGGGACGCCGTCAACGGCAGCATCACGCAACGGGCAGCGGTGTCTCGCTGACCAGCTCCAACCGCGAATGACGCCTGATCGGCGGACGGCAACAGCGCCGCGGCGAGTGGCAACTCCTCACTGCTGGCGGGAACAATGTCGACGACGGTAGTGCGGCGCGGGTAGTGACGTCTCGCTGCCAGCCATAGCGTCAGCTTGTGATGATGACACACGGCCACATAGCGACCAGGGCAGGCAGTCGGCCCACCACGGCATAGACACGACGGTGAAAGGGAATCGCCCGGAACCGCACATCATCTGGGGGGCCATGATGACGCGGTGTGTCAGCAGAACGAGCGGGCCAGCAACCCGACGGGACGTGGAATCAACGCTGTCGCTGGCATGAGTGGGATAGAGTGCCAGCACGGCGCGCAGTGGTCGCTATTGTCGACATGTCGCGGACGCAGAGCACCCCTCCGCGCACGAACAGCGGTTACCGGGAATGACAGCATGATGCGCAGCTGCGGTTGCTGCTGACGTACCGCGGAAGCAGGCGCCATTTCACGCCTGACCAACGCCAGATGAGCCAACCGAGAGCGCCAGCATGGCGTGCAGCTTGCTGCCATCATCGATGTGCCGCGGACGCAAGCACTACGACACGCACGCCCATTGCCAACGTGTCGAGGGGCCGAACCGCAGGGTCGATGGAGCGAGTCCACCGGTAGACCAAGAGGTGGCGGAACGGGCCTCCCCCAGCGACCCACGCAGCCACGTAAGGAACACGCCGTGGAGCTGGAGATGCATCACGTGACTTGGCCGAAAGTATGGGGGGGCCCTCACCGGCGCGATGAGTAGTCGGGCAATGCACATGGGGGGTAAAAGGAAAATTTATTGACAAAATAATCAATTCGTTACAAAATAATAAAGTTAATGGCACGATACCTCTGA
>JAYJMB010060968.1:7334-20123 GCA_036873735.1 Pouteria campechiana | reverse complement strand
TGTTTGTTTTGAATCTTGTATCTTAATCTTTCAATTATGCAAAGAGATTATGGTATGTAAAAAGAGGTTATCATGATTATAGTGTAACCATTCAACATTAGAAACAAGACACAGTCAGGCATCTGATATTCACGTTGATGCTACAGACAACTGTTATAGCCACCACTCATGACTGAAATTTTATTATTTTTAAATTCTAGAATTTCATTGCCTAACACTCATGTAAATAGACACATCTACCTTTATAAATTAGAATATGTATATTTACTGATATATGCATCTCAGTGATTTTGCACTGTTTCATATTTCCTTTTTGTCTGGAATTCCATGAATTGAAACTGTATGGCTAGTTTTGTAGATTTTTAAAAGACCGACTAGTCACAAACATAAAGGATACAGCAATCCTGCTTTACTTACTGTTACAGATTTTCTGTTTGTTAGTCAGATCTCTGATTGGCAGCTCAGACATATTAAAGCAATGGCGCAAGAAGTTAAAGAAACTCTGCCCATTTTCTTCAGTCGAATGTCTCCATCACACTTCTTTGAATTCAAGAATTCTTATTCGAAATTGCCATTAACAGCTGTAAAAAATATGGTTGCATTGTGTGTTTCTGCAATTGGTTTTGCAGATTCCTTTGTGATGGGAATCAAGCAGGTATTTCTTTTCTTTACACATCGTGTTTCACAAGAAATTCATATGAATTTCCAACTTCTATTGGCATAGTGTTGAAAAAATATGCGGTCTAATGATGAGTTAACTTATCTTTACCTGCATAATCAGTTCCTGTTTACAGAAACCAGTTATGTGGTTTTGAGGGCACCCCACAGTACAAACAGACTACTAAAAGTTTCCACCCAATTGATCTTGTGAGCTTCACAAACAAATTAGATGAGTTCCCTTTCAGTCAGACATCATCTAGAGTCCTAGAGCTGCATTTTGAGTTTGCTGGTCCTCCATCACATGAAAATTGGCTCAACTGTCTTAGCCATCTGCTTATTTTGTACATTGGCCCATCCAAAGAATGAAATGGTATATTTGGTGACCTGACCTGTGGCACCACTTAATGGAAAGATTACATCTTTTACATGTCCATGACTTTGTGATGTCCTGTATGTGCAGCCTTCAAGTGCTTTCTGGCTAGTGGACTTCTGAATCTCAATCTATGGAATCATTTATAGTTAGCTTATCATGGCCTCCTTATGTCTTGGTTTTTGAGAAAAGAAAGAAAGAAAAGGCTAAGCAACACTCGTTTTCTCTCACCTACCATGCATGGCAATTTGTTTATCTTGGCAGGTTGGGTGTTGAATTCTATTAGCACCCAACATTTGCACATGGCAACTGAACCTGGACCAAATCCAGTTTTCTCTACCCAAGTGCAAACTGAATTTAAACACCAAACCCTATATGTAATTTGGACTCATATAAAGTTTAGGCTAGCGAGTAGGCACTCACCCAATCCCATGCTTTCTTGTTTTTGAGTGTTATATATCATCATATGCCTATAAAATGGGCACCAAACATAATAATATGGGCTCAGGCTTTTCAGCTAAGCACCCAGATGTTCTAAAAAGCAACCAGCTTTGGGTTGGTTCTTCAAAATCTGACCTGTGTACCACCTCGGTTTGGGTTGTCTGCTGAAGGCCAGACTTGTTTGTATTGGGTTCGGTTCAATCTACCCAAGTTGCCTGCTCAGTCAGAAAAGTCAAGGATTTATGTACTCTGCTAGCTGGTTTTTAATTTGCCATTCGTTTGTTATCATGCATGCTTATCGACAATATCATATTCTCTTCTACCGAGTGTTCCCAACTTTGCTGCAGATTTCTCCATTGCATGTTGATAGATTGGATTTCAATGATCATCATTTTTTTCAAGCCAAGGTGAATGTCTTCTTCTGTGCCTTTGCTTTGTCTACCGGTATTTATTTGCCTTAGCCCTTCTGATGCTCAGATTCGTTCTAGGAGCTAAAATATTTGGGGCTGGTTCTTCTGTAAGATCCAGTTATTGACATCATCTTATCTTGATTTTGATGTCCACCAATATTCGATAGCTTATATTGATGCTGGCCGAAGTTTGATGAATTACAGATATGTCTTGTGACTATTGCAAAGATTTAAGAGTTACCCATGTCACCCCTGGCAGGATTTAAGATGCACTGGGCTTGAACTGCTTGATGGGCCCTAAGCAGTGGCACTACACAGCTCATTTTTCAGAACAATGGTGGAATGATATCCATCCTTTAATCAATCTCTCTTGCGATTACCTTATTACTGAGAGATGTAGAGCCAACTTACTGATTCCCTCTGGTCACTAGCATGACATGTGTTTCCATCTGGTAATTGGGCATGTAACTGGTAAAAGTGTATAGGATACATTGCATAATGTAGAAACATAAAATGTTGTGGATGGTTTTTTGTCTTCATATGAGTGCTTCTGATGGATGCTTATTACTGATTAGGATGTCAAGATCATCAAAGAGAGACTTACTGCACTGGGGGATGAATTTCAGCTAAAGCCTATTTTGATAGTAACTGAGAAGGTAGGATATATGATGTGCAAGAAGATTGACAGGGCATTGCACTTGTTGTGTCTTTCTGAAGATAATAATATATGCATTGGTTAACATGTTTGTTGTTTATTTTGTTTCATGGTAGTTTCAGTTTTTTTTTTTTTTTTCAATGGACCCCAATTAGGTGGGAAACTTCCTAGTTTTTCTCTTTGTATAAGCAGGATTATTATCGAGACCCTGCCGTTCTGAATGACCTGGAGCCATTTAAAGTTTTGGTGCTGTGCTCTTCTCTGCAAATTGTACCCTTAACAGGACAGACGGAGGAGAGTTTCAAAACTGTATTAGGAAAGCTGATTTAATCAATCAAAGGTAACCTAGTTCTATGGTTTGATATTTGATAGCTGCGGGTTAGTTTCCTTATGATAAGAACAGACAATGACTGCTTATTGAAACTGTAGAATGTGATTATCTATGAGGCATTACGATGCCTTTTTTCTCCTATGCCCATCCATTTCTCTTGGACACGTGGTTGCCTGTCTGTTTTCAATATCCCACCATTTACAATTTTCAGTGAGTTGAATTTTAGGCAAAGCAATTTGTATCTCCCTTTGATGCATATATGTTTCCAAATTGCTGTCTCTTTGTACCTAGAGTCATGCACATGGTATGTGTTTACCATTGTGCTGTTAAGCTGGTAGACTTCCAAGCCCAGGCAGAATTTTAGCCTATAAAATTTGTTTGGGTAACCTAAAAATGTAATTAAGTCATTTGCCACATGTTGACCTGTACGTATTGCAGTAACAGTAAAAAAATACGGTTTGGTTCCAATTTTAAGGCCTTGTGATTTTTTTCTGTGTCATATTTTGAATTGTAGTTAATGTTCGCCTAAGATTTTGATACATGATCTTAGCTCCAAAGTTTTTATTTCGGTTCTTTATATGATAAAGACAAAGGTACTTAGATTTTGTTTTACAGCTGTACTAGAAAGTCACACTTAAATATGTGATAACGTAGAAGAGAACATTTATTGCAAAGTCCATTGAGTGGGTGGCAATGCTTTTCTTGAATGATTTGAATGCTTATCATGAGAGACTTTGACTAGCATAGACCACTTGCACAAGTTTTCTAGCGATAATGCTGCCATGATGTGGTATTTTTCTTTGTGCATATTGATTAAAAAATGGATCATTGCCGAAAATGGATCATTGATGTGTTGTCTTATTTTCTGATTTATTATGATTTGTTCAGATTTTTCTGACACATGTTTGATTAGTGGGAATTCAAAATTTGCCATGAAAATTTACTTTCCCTTAGATGTGAAATATATCTATCCTAACAATCCTAATTTTTGCCATCATTAGTTATATTGCCCTTGAAATAGTTTTTTCTATTTTATCTTTATTTACTTTGGTTTGGCATCACTTCCCATTTTTAACAGCCACCCATTTTCAACAGAAAATTTCATTTCTCAGTATCCAAACACCTAATATCTTAATTCCATGACTAAAATTCTGATTTAAATTAGTTTAAAATGATTAAAAAAACAGTAATAGTGTAAAGTAAACTGATGAGACAGCCTGTCTGGTTTTTGAATGATTTCCACTCAGGGAAAAAGCTTTCGTTGAACACAGACGCAAGAAAAGGTTGATGGCTACGTGCAGAAGAGGTAGGTGTGGCTGCATGAATGTAAGGTTGGGGGAAAAACTTAAGAAAGAAAGAAAAAGAAGAAAACGAGGGAGGGTACTTTGCACCAAAATCTTTGCTACATTTCCACACCACTCACCAGGTTGAACCATCAGGCAAGAAACATTTCCTATTATCTGCAGCCAAGCTTTGAATTATTTGAGTTTCTTATTAAATCTCAGAATTATGAGCAGTGCAAAACCATAAAACTCTTCATTTTTCCACACAGCTTCGCTATGCACAGTGACAGAAACCATACCCCAAACCTTTTCCACATCTAGAAAGGCTATCATTCGGCTCCAAGCAGATGCGGAGTAGATTCCCATACACGAAAGTTTCCAATATGCTGTTTTCATGGAAGATTTGGTTTACCAAACTTTTAATTGCCAAAGAAGAACATCTGAACCCAAACGGTTAGGTGATAAATGCCTTAGCTGTGCCGTATATGACTTGCTTGACTTGCCGAGTAGCCATGTTAGGTGGGCTTGAGCTTGCCCTGTAAATCCAACAGCAATTAAGTGAGATTAATCCAAGGGATCAAGAGAATGGTGGTGGCTCGTGGATTTAACCTACTCACTCTCCTGGGTCTAATTGGTCATTTGATTGCAACCAATGAATAGTTTGGGATTTTACTTGGCAAGTCCGGAGTAAAATCCTCTGCTGTGGTAGCTCGAATAGCTCTCCCAGGGTGCCAGGCCCAAGGTGGATGAATCACCACCATTTTTCCAACCATCTAAAAACATCAACAACAGTACTTGGAAGACCAGCTGAGGGAGAGAGTTTGGTTGCTTCCGCTTACCAAATGGTTAAAAATAAAAAGGTGGTTAGCAACAGCGACCGGCCACGGGACGAGGAAACAACCTTTGCTATTTGCATTGAACTCAGTGGCTATAATTATAAAATCGAATGACTTCATTTGCACTGCAATCACTTGAGAAATACATATTTTCCCAAGCCTTCTTTTCGGAGTTTTTCTAGCACACGGCAATTTTGCAACTTGTGACGTTGTTTCTCGTCTAATCATTTTGCGCAACATGTGAAATTGCCAGGCCGGATTCGAATGACAGGAATCAGCACAACCGCTGGTCAAACCGGGTCAGCCAGCTTTAAGCGTCTTTGCCCCCTAATTTTCAGATTTGCATCCACATCCTCAGGATCGACAATAAATTTTCAAAGTACCCCTGTCGTCAATGTCTGTTAAAAACCACCATTAAATTTTTACAAGGACGAAAATATCCCAGCAAATCAAATTATTATTAAATTTTCCAATATTATAATTCCGTTCGATAGTATAGATCATGCAAATGTTGCACCCATAAATAAATATGCAGTATCAGCAAGCTTCAATGAAGATATGAATGGTTTTGTGTGCCGCTCATAAAAGATTAAGAAACATGTGTGATTCGCATTGCCACTCTGCATTGAATATATGGCAACCCGAACCGTTAACATGAGATGGTGGAAATTGAAAAATAATACCCCGAAACCTCAGCTGATTCACATCTGACCTTTCAGAACAAATCATCATTTTATAATTTTTCTTAATGAGACATTTGAACGAATTCTGATGATTCTTCATTTCGCTACGGACATAATCACATTGTAGCTTGCATCTATACATCGCGTTGCAATGTGAATTGTTCTTTTTTCTTTTTTTTTTTAAAATAAAAATTCTCAACCTTCCCTTCCAAAGACGTGTTCAACCTCGACGACCATCAAGTCTTTCCAACCCAAACCAACCAAAAGGTGAGAATGAGTGGGTCGTCCACATCAGCAACAGTACAATCTTATCATCCAATCTTGAAGATTTCTACAACCCTCATCCACGTCGAGTTGCACGAGAACAACAGCACAGATGCCATGATGGTTGCATCATTAAGCACAGATTTTTTGTCGGAGCAAAACAGGTGGCAGGTCACCAGCAGAGCAGAACCGAAACCTGTAAATCTGTTTTTTTACGGCCAAATCTACGGAATAGGAGTGATGACATTAAGTATAGATTAATACGAGAAAAAAAGTATAATTATTATCACATTAAAGAATTTAATAATTAAAAAAAAAACAGAGTAAGCTTTTACATCCCTTGGCTAATGCATATATATATATTTATGTAAAGTCTATCAAAAGAGCCAGTGTAACAACTTGCCGCTGGAGCGAGAAATGACAACTGTGGAAATCGAAACATTCGGACGCTTTACTTCACGCATGGCTCACAAAATCAGTGAAAGTGACTGGTTTAAGACTTTAATCTGCCACGTGCCCTTACAGGGCCCAGCGCATCAAGCGCGACACTCAGCCAGAGTATCGTAAAGCTCCGAAACGTTTCAGAAATCGGAGCCCTTTCTTCCCCAGGACTCCTCCCTTCGTATTTACCAGTCCCAGCTCTCCCAACAAATACAGAAGCCAACGTGCCGCCAACAATCCGCTTCTCTCCTCCCACCTACTCCCTCTCTCTCCCATGAAAATGCTGCCGCTCTCGATTCTGCACAAATGCTTGTAGAAATGCTCCCAGCCATTATCTTCTCATGAATCTGCTCCAAAACCACAGCAGCAGCAGCGCTTCGATCTCTGTTTCGCTTGGATGGCGATTTCCAGAGTTGTTGCTTCCTGGAGCTGCTATCGGCACTTGCGGAAGCCCGATCCCGACGCCCGCCCTCTTCTTCTGAGGAGGGAGGCTTGCATGTTTGCCAGATGGAGGGGCTCCGTCGGCATTTGCTCTAGCCCCCTGGCGCAGCCTTCCACGCCCGTCGAAGACGAGAACCCCTCGTCGTTGCCCCCGATTCAGCCCGCCGAGAGGCAGCAGTCCCTCATTGCAGCAAACGACGGCGGTTCGAGCAAATTGGTCAAGGATCTGAGTTCTCTTCCAAGTGTGTTTTTTTCTCTCCAGAAGTCTCTCCTTTCCCTATTCTTATGTGTTTCTTTCTGATTCGCTGAACAATAGTTGCACGGTAGATGTCTGATGAAATTACGTTTTCTTCGGTTATGGTTTTTTAAATTTATCTCTAAAACTATTTCTCCTAAGGTTTGAGGCGGGGATTTCATGGTCCGCTTTGATTTCTTGCTGTGTAATGTGAGTTGATTTATGCATTTGGTGATTTAGTTAGCCAGTGAATTTGCCGTTTTAACTCTCCAAGGCACGCGGGCAATCGTCTTACATCCGGTCGGTGATACTCATGACTTCCCTCTAATGTGCTTTTTCCTGAGGTCGCATGCATACTTCATCTAGCCGACTGTAATTCTGTAAACCAGTACTCCTCAGCTTCTCACCCGTAAATTTTTCAATGGAGCTGCCTGTATCAGATTTAAGGCACTTACCTCAAGCCTATTAAGATAGACAACCAATCCATTAAAGAGAGGGTACTAGATTGTGCAAAAAAAGAACCAAGAATTGTTGTGTTTGATATTTTCTTAAAGTTTGTTGGAACTCAATACCCAGATGCTGTAGTGTGCTGGACTTGTGTTATTCTTGCGAAAGGTAACAGAATGAGTTGGCTCAGGAACTTGCTGCTTGATTCTGATTCCAATGACATTTATGACAGGAGGAAGGCTTGTGGCCCAAGTTTCCATCACGTGGATATGTTTCTGGATGGGATAATCCATAGATTTAAATGGAATCATTATCAGTTCTCGCAATTAGAATCTGAAAAGATCAGCTAGTGATAAGAAAGGAATGCTTGTGGCCTTATTTTCCGCCACGTGGGTACCCTTTCAGATGGGATTATGCATAGGTTTTCATGCAATCATTATGGGTTATCACAATTAGAATCTGAAAGATCAGCCAATGATAAGAAAGAAATGCTTGGGGCTCTATTTCCCATCGCGTGGATGTGCTTCCAGATGGGATAATGCATAGGTGTTCATGCAATCATCATGGGTTCTCATAAATAGAATCTGAAAAGATCAACCAGTGGATCTTATCACACTAATACCAAATTCAGAGATTCGAATCAATCAATGATTCTGGTGAACCATGGAAACAATTTCAAAAACCGAAGTTTTTTATTCACTCTAATTAGTTCTTTCTTATATAGCCCAATTTCAGGGATGCATCTTTTTTCTTTTGACCTTGGCTTTCTGGACATTTTCATAATCTGGTATCACAAAGAACTAAAATTGTTCTTTGTGCAAAAGTATTTAGTTTTTCTCTTTTAGCAGAATTGAAGGGATTGGTAGTTTTAGACAATAAGAGTCCATGAATGGAATTGAGACTGATGATTTGGGCATGGTTATCCACGCCCAAAATGTCCTTATTAAGGGTTAAAGATTTCCTTCTTCTACATTCAATGTCATCTTCCTGTCTTATGTGTAATTGTGCTGCTGACTCTTTGTGCATACTGAGAGCTTCCTAGGTAGTCTTTTTACAAAGAACTTTCAATATATAACTTTCTGTGTGGGGCTTTTTTTTCTGTGAAGTTGTTTGGTGGGAAAATCTGCATTTAATGATGTCAGAAATAACTAATTTGTATAAAAGGGTTTCCTTGTTGATTTGTTCAAATGATGTTTTTTGCATTAGTTTAAAGCGAATTAGGGAGTTTTTCTGAAAAAACAATTTGAAAATGACCCTTTCCACACAACACTCATGTGGCTTCCTAGAAGCTTTGAATGTGTAACTTTTGTGAAAACTACTCTTTTTTTTCTCCTTTCAGCTTTTAAGAGAACCTCTAATCTTGTATATGAGCATACCTAAAAATAGGAAGCTGCATCCAACTTCAAGAAACTATTTTTAGATATCTAAAAGCTGCATCAAAGATAATATTAATTTCTGAATTCTAAGAATTTGACAGCTTACGCATCTGTGTAAAATGCAGAGCCACTATCTGTAACTGATCTTTCTTCTTCACCAAATGATGGTTCCATCGTTCGTGTGGCATATCAGGTGACATGCTTATTAAACTATTCAATTGGTTATTCCTATTATTGACTTTTGCTAACATGCTCAAAGCATGCTTTCTATTCTTATATTGGTTACTTGTACTAACGTAGGGTGTACCGGGTGCATTCAGTGAGGCTGCTGCACTCAAAGCATACCCTGAGTGTGAGACCATTCCTTGTGAACAGTTTGAAGCTGCATTCAAGGTTTAATTAAATACTATTATACAGATTCAGTTTTTATTATTTATTTTATTGTTTAATGCTTACAGTATAGTTAATCTATCCATCCATGTTGCTGACATTCAGAATTCTGTGCTCTTTTGCAGGCAGTTGAACTCTGGCTGGTTGATAAGGCAGTCCTTTCCATTGAAAATTCTTTAGGGGGGAGCATTCACCGTAATTATGACTTACTCCTCCGCCATAGGCTTCACATTGTTGGTGAAGTACAGTTGGCTGTTAACCACTGCCTTCTTGGTTTGCCAGGTGTGAAAATGGAGGATCTAAAACGTGCTATAAGCCATCCCCAGGCTGGTTTTCTCCTTTCACTTTTTCCTTTTTCTTTTTCCCTTTTTCATTTTTGTTTTGTTTCTATAACATAGAAATCTGCTAAGCAGTAAAATTTCTGAGATCTGATTTTGTTGCGTCAACTGCACTTAGTAATTTGGTATCAGTTGTTTTAATGGGAATACTCAGCAAATAAATTTAGGGCCAAGTGACAGGCTACCCCAAATAAGGGCCAACAATCACCATCATTCTCGGGTTTCAATTTCATGGACCCTTCAGCCCTCCCTCCCTCCCTCTCTCCCCATGTTTTTGCTTGTTGATCTGTGGTTGTGTTAAATGGTGATGGATCAGATCATTTGAATTTTCAGTACAACTGATTTCTCAGACAGTGGCTTGCCAAATAGTTGGTCCATTAATTTGACATTTAGCATTCATTGCTGAAGTGCATCAATCAAACAAATGGGCTTAACATTTAACAACCAGATATCCATTTGCTAAATGGTACTTGACACACATCGTATCCCAGGATTGAAAAGGAATACATCGACTACCTTTAACATTTTCTACCGCTTTTTTTGCAGGCACTGGCTCAATGTGAGGTCACACTGAGCAAGCTGGGTGTTATCAGAGAGAGCATGGATGATACTGCTGGGGCTGCTCAGGTGATCCATTTACGTTCTTCTGTACTTGGTGACTGTAATATTTGTTTAAGTCAGAAAGTATTCAGTAACTCTTGAGAAGACAGTTTGTAGCTGCAAATGATCTGAGGGATACGGCAGCTGTTGCAAGTGCTCGTGCTGCAGAAATATATGGGCTTAATATCCTTGCAGAAGGAATCCAGGTTTGTCCTTTCTTCTTTCTTTAGTAGTATGCATTGAAATTATTGATAACATATGCTACTTCAATGCTTTCAAGTAAGTCCTTACCTTGAGTTGTTTTGGTTTTTGATAAAATTCCATGATGCTGGTGCAGGATGACCCTGATAACATCACACGCTTTCTGATTCTGGCTCGTGAACCAATAATTCCAAAAACAAATAGGCCATTTAAGGTAGAATCATTTCGCATGCTCCTTAATATTTATATATCTGCAGATAAATCTATCTTATGCATGGCCTTCTTTGTCAGACTAGCGTTGTCTTCACATTGGATGAAGGTCCTGGAATACTTTTTAAAGCCCTGGCTGTCTTTGCTATGAGGGAAATTAATCTGACAAAGGTATTTCAGGCTATAGTTCTAAAATGATGTGTCATTTTGAGCTCTCTTGAGTGAGTTTAACTGTTGGATGAAATCTCAACATGTTCACAACTGCACAGATTGAAAGCAGGCCACAAAGAAAGCGACCGTTGAGGGTTGTGGATGACTCAAACACTGGGAGTGCCAAGTGAGTACTGTTTTGGCTTGTGAATGTCCTGCAACCTATGTCATTATCATTTCTTTGCACTCAGGAACTTTGTTGTTTTCTAATTCTGGGAATGGAATTCTAAGATTGGTCATTGGAGTTGAATAAAGACAATACATGGTAAAACACTGAGATATGCGGTCTCTGGCAATTCATAAGGTGGGGCACACCATGAACACTCCTTGGCTGAGCATTTGGACCATCCTACTTGGAAGTTGGTTACATACATATATAATATGATGGATGTTTACCAACATTCTTATCTCAGTTTGGAGGATGACAAACTTTGTATGACCAAGTTGACCACCTGGTAACCCATACTGGATGGCAGTATGGACCAAGGCATGTTCGAGGTTTGCCTGCTCGCTGGCAGTTGCTCTGTTACTCTGTCTTTGGGTCCAGTAAGTTCTTGCCAAACCTTGTACACGAGGAGAAAAAATTGCTGCCGCAATCAAATGCACATTTCTTTGAGTTCTTTTCCCTTGATGATTTCTTCTGGCTCTAAATGATTGTTGTCTGAATGCAGATATTTTGACTATCTTTTCTATATTGATTTTGAAGCATCCATGGCTGAGCCCCGTGCACAAAATGCTTTGGGTCATTTACAGGTCTTCACTTATAAATTCTTCCCTGTGAAATAATGGTTTCAGTTCAACAGTAACATAAACGCATGTAGTCATTTGGGCAGAGAGGTGACTTTCTACTCCATTTTATGCAGGAATTTGCAACATTTCTTCGAGTTCTTGGTTGCTATCCCATGGATACGACCTTGTAAGAGTCCTGCATTCAGGCTATCATGGAAGCCCACAAAAAGGGCGACCTTGCCCTCATCACCATTATCTTTAATCATTAGCTCCTTTTGAATGGAAGAGCCCAAAGGGAAATCGTCAGCATTGATTTCATGAGCTGCATGGCCAATGAGGATGCCATCCACAAGCATTAGTTAGGTAATTTTACGGGTTAGGTGTTCCTTGTAATCAGGGTTTGGGTGCAAGAAAGATTCTATTATATATATATATATATATATATATATATAGATTTCTAGAATTGAAATTTAAGCACAGATACATTTTTTTTCCCTGTCGTTTGAAGGGGTTTTAGACTATGAAATCGTTGTGTAATTTTGTTAATTGTTAATTGGCATTTTTGCCATTGACTGCCCCATCGGTTCAGAGGGAACCCTATAACGGCGCTTCTTCAAATTGTGAGTGCTGATGCTGATATCATGGCAGGCTGGAATCTCCAATCCATTCATTCTTCGCAGTTGTAATCAATGAGTGTATCTTGACATATTTTGTTTCAAATAAGTATGCCATCTTTACCCATGTTGTGTCTTTGCTTAGCTTTTATTTTGGTTAGGATTGAAGGAGGAATCCGCCTTGGCAAGAAATTCTTGTTGATGCACTGTTAGGAAGCTTGGAGGTCTGACTGGTGGGTTGGCAGGATATTCTTGCTGTTGCTCTGTGGGAGCATGCCTGCAGATAACGCTCACAATCTAACTGATGCATTACGAATCTTGATGTTTTACCATCACGCTTGTTGGAAAGACAACGGGGCCATTTGGCCCCATTTTAACACATGATTGCTGAGATTTTTCGCTTTTAGGCCTAAATGCTGTGCTCGGCACCCTCTTTCCATCTCAGCCACAATCATTTTTTTTGTGTACAAGAATGTACCAAATGCTACAACTAAGTTTGGTGATTACCAGGCAAACCAATACCGGCCGTTGCACCCATGTTTATGGCTTGTCTGTGTCCTCCACGTACACCTAATAAATCCTCTAAAGAAATGATTTTTGCTCATCATTGAAGGAGTTGATTTA
>JAYJMB010060957.1:0-26467 GCA_036873735.1 Pouteria campechiana | reverse complement strand
CAAAATCAATTTTCTTTTCCTCGTGCTATGAGATAGAGTAAGGAGAGGTGTAGAGATGGTCGACGAGGTGGAAAGCATCTCTGTTTCTGCCAGCATTGGTGACACCTTAACTGCATGGCACATCACCATGGGTATGGAGAAGCTAATTTAATTTCCTCTTTCACTGGCCTCGATTGCACGCCACCTCAGCAAAACACCTCCATCAAAGTTTGTTGGCTACATGGTGAGATGCTGCCTCCATTGCACGACACATCACCATAAGGCACCTTCTACGTGGGTCCAATTGCCTCCCTTCTTGTCTGCGCGGCACATCATCACAAGGCGCATCACTAGCTTCTTCACCTACGCAGGCGATGGCTGATCTTGGCTATGCGTCAATGATAACAAGCTCCCATCCAGTGAGAAGGGTTGCCACCTGTGCACTAAAGATTGATTTCCTGATGCACAGGTCACCGGATGATAGAAGTCTCAACTTCTTCTCAAACTAAAAAAGAGGGCTTCTTCGTTGTGGGATTTTACAAATCAACCAACCTTCTACTAGAAATCCAATCATAGATGAGGAAGAATGAGATTCATCTGAAATAGAGAACTTCGTTTTCTGGTGAGCACGAGCACCCATGTCCAATCACCCTCTATTTCTAGCCACCGAAGACCCATTAGCGTCAACCGTAGGCTACCGCTACCTTTTTGTGCCCCACTGTCTGACCGACAGACGGCCAATCCATTCCGATCATAATGTCTCCGCTGGTAACTGGATCTCCAACAACTTCTCGCCGCACCAGATCCCCATTCCCATTTGCTAAAAAATTCAAAGGAACGCTAAAAAAACCAATCAGCTTCGGCTGCATATTGCCGCTGTGATGATAGTGTCCGACCATCAGATGGTCGATCTACTCTGATCATAACATCTCCCCTGACGTCCTAATGTTTGAAAACTCTTCGCCGCATCGGATCTTTGCTTCTGTTCGCCAAAAAATGCAAAACAAGGTCACTATCATGCCTTCTCCCTCATTGCCGACGACTCTGCCATCGCAACTTCCTTATTGCCGAGTGGATGCAAGGTGCCATCGTAGCTTCCTTGCTGCTGAGTAGAACCAACCCGGGTCTGCCATCATCGCTTGACGTCAATGAAGTCATTGCTTTTGATTTCCGACAGAGTAGGTAAAAAACCCACTCTCACTAGTCATCTCCAAGGTCACTCATCCGACTCTGATGCTGCCTCCACTGTCCAACCTCCTACCTGCCAACGATGATGTTCGTTGTTGTCTCCCAATTTGACACCCTAGAGCCATTGTCAATCGCTTGTTCTCCAATTATGCCAGTGTTCCAGCTTTGGCCGCAAATGTAATCAGCACCTTTCACATGACGCGCTGGTCTTCCAATCAGCCAATGAGTGTCCCTGAAATCTATCACTGCCAATCTGAGCCATTGGATCAAACTCACATGCACCAAGCTGCAAATCAAAGCATATCAATCCATCACCCCTATCTCTAATGGCAGGAGAGGGTTGCCTACTCGGGTAAAGCCTTTACCCTTTGGCTAAATCTTCTTGGTTTTGCATCACATCAGCGTTGTTTTCCGTTTACCTTTATTGTGTGGCTTGCTGGGTGAAGAAGTCATCCATTTTCATTTTGCATTACTCGAATGAAGGCAAGAATTTCAATTGTCCGTTTGCATGCTAGTTAGTGAGGATCGTCCGTCTGATTTTTTGTAGCCCAACAAATGCCCCTCGGTGGTCAGGCAGAATGGGTAAACACTTGGTAGAGTGAGCGTGGTGTTGGCCATCGTCCCCTGTCTTGAGAAAATTGAATTTCTGTGCGTCCACATGATCAAATCGGTCCAAGCAGCTTGTGATCCTGGCCATTCATCAAAAGGCTGTATGGATTTCTATTCCAATAAATTTCTTAGAAAGGCTTTCTCAAGCTTTCTCTTTCCACTCTCTATTGTTGTTAACTCCTATTTCATGAAACTCTATTTGCAGAATATTTTCTATATCTTCCCACTTTTAGCTAATTTTTGAGTTAAGGCTGTTGCTGGCAGCGGCCTTTATAAGCTTGTGCCTTCCTCTCCATTTCTTCCAAATAGAGACACTCTTTCGACATTTCAACAGGCAATAGATCTTCAACCATTGAGATGAGTTCTTTCGAGAACTCTAAACTTCCTTCTTAACTTCCATTGGAATAGAAGAAGAGAAACTATTATCAAAGAACTTGGTTTCTCATTGCTTTTGCCCTTCTCCTCATTTGCGAGTCATATTCTTTGATGGGGTTTTAAAATTATTTTCAGCTTTTCCACAAGCCGAGTAGGCTTTGTCTCTTAACCATTCATGGTTTTTATGTCTTCTTCATGTCATCATGATTTAAATGCATGTAAAACTCTGATGCAATTGTAGGAACACTATTTCACTTGTTGGGGTTATCTCTCCAAACCAACTTCAACCTCCTTAAGACGAGGGGTGAACTCTGCCATTCTCACTGCACATTTTCTTTTAGTTGCTAGGTTAGAAAACCCAAAGGTAATAGATAGTGTTATCTGGGGATGTCATATCCCTCTTTTAGATTGGATGATTGATTTCCGGTTTGGACTATGAGTTGACCATTGATTACAACTACCCACGTACAGAAACCACTGGCCCTTCAAAATTTCAAAAATACCTGACTCATAAGGATCCATTAATCTTCTAGTTGAAGAGTTTCAACATCGAATGTCCATGAGCTTGACATCTAGACATGCACTCTTTTATGTTGGCTTGAAACGTCATTAATAGAGACATCAACGCCTATACATTTTGCTGAAGGGCGAGAGCTCACATTGCTCAACTTAGCTGACAGGGAGGAGAGAGTGCACGGCCTAGCGTTTGTGTCGCCTGATGGGTTCGAAGTGCATGGCTCAGGCATGCTTTGCAGGCATGTGTTGATGCAACCCAAAGTCCACATGCTCGCAGGCTCACATTGGTGTGGACCAATCACTTCAAACACGGCTACTTCTATGGGGTCCAAGCGAGCATTAGTGAGCTCTCTAGCACGGCCCAGCCACTATAAAATGGGCTTAAATTGGTGCAGCTCAGGTCAGACTTGGTTGGATGTGGCTAGTTATTGTTGGGCTTTTCATTGAGAGACCCATCCATCAAATAGATGGACAAGAGCCCAAACGATCTCACGGGCTAGCTGGGTGTATTCTAGTGATGACCTTCAACACTTTTCATTGATTTTTGACTACAATGTGATTTTTTTGAGACAATCCATCCTAGCAAGCTTGATCGATGTGGCCTAGTGTGGAAGCTTGATGATTTTTCTCATTTTTTAGTGGGCCAAATGAACATCATGGGCATTGCGCTTTGAGATAGCCTTATCATTTATTGAAGTAACATTCACTTCTAGTTGGCCTTTAATAATCTTAAGTATTTGAACTCCAATACCTTAAATTAGACATTTCAATCAATTGGGACATAACATTACCCTTTTTCTTTGTAATTATGGAAAAGCCCAAAATTCATGGATTTTATCAGAAGAATCCCCAATACATGGGTTTTACTGCATTCAAATTTCTTTGCTCTTTCCTCATGTTATCATGCATTCCTTTATAATCCAAACGAGGAGTTTACTAACACAGTTTGCTCCTTCTTGAGATTTTTTTTGACAGGTATGGAGCCCATCATTAGAGAAGCATCTCCCTTACTTTCCGGTTCGATTGATTGTGTGGATTTTGATGATTCTCTGATTAGAGTCGATGAGTCAAGCCACATCCCTTGTGATGCTGACCCAGTCTCTATGGGAGAGCATGATGCAGATGATCATTCAGATGATGTTGGAACATTAGCACATTTCACAATTGGCATTTCCATTATGGACCCTCCCATTACTAAGGCAGTTCCTTCTTCTAATGCCACCCTTAGGTGGGGTGTAGGAGTGTCGGGAGATAACTTGAAGGAAGGAGAAGTTCCTATTGCCCCACTGCAGCATGGGAAAGTTTCTATTATAGCACAGTGCCAGAGGAAAGTTTTTGCTGCATCACAATGCCCAAAGGAAACTTCTGTTCTGCCTCAACGTCCATTACAGTGAAAGCAAAAGAAGCAGAAGCAGGGTAGTGACTCTTAACTTCAAAGTGTTGTCCACTATTATCAATTGAAAGAGTTTGATAAAGGACATTTCATCTCATTAAATGCAAAGATCTCTCGATAAAAGCTCCTAGGCTTTGAAAGCAACAAACAAGGTTATGCCCCCATGTGGCACCTTTCCATGAGGGAAATAAAAAATCAAGAATGTCCTTTTGCTCTCTTTTCCCGGCCGTCTTTTGTTTATAAAAAAGATGTGGAGAGTGGTTACTTGTCAGCTAATGCTTTCGCTCATTATGGTGAGAAGGACTGTTTTGATGGCTATTTCCTATCACCCATCAAAGAGATGATGGATCCTCATGAATATTTAGTGGAGACCCCTAGTCAAAGAGCAACAATTCTTGAAGATTATAAACTTGTTTATAATGGTGAAAGGGGGGAGGTTCAAAGGCACATTACCGAGGAACAATTTCTTTAAACTTTGGGCAGAGCATATCACAACCATTCATGAAGGCCCGCTTCGCCAAGCTGGTATTTATGATACCATTCTCTGCACCCATAGTCTATTTCACAGGCATATGGAGGTCATGTGCGACTTCATCCAATTCTGGTCTCTGGCAACCAACTCCTTTCATTTCCCTTGTGGTGAGATGAGCATCACACTGTGGGATCTCAATGTCGCTTTTGGGTTGCCAGCCATTAGAGAACCTTCTGATTTGCATCTTCCAGCAAATGAGGATTTCAAAAGGGGTAGTTTAGGATTCCGTGTTTTGAGCATAATCAGTAAATTGAGACGCTCTAGCACCAAATTCTCTTGGATAGGTTGGGCACAGCTATTTGGGTGAATCTCTAATCCAAAAGCCCAAGTGAAGGAGATGGCTACACTTGAAGATTGGGTGAAATGGAATATTTGGGTTGATGAAGCCTTCCTAAGAAGCATTACTCCAGAGGAGGAGTTGGTCTTGTTCTTAATGTTGTGGCTTTCAGTCATCATCTGCCTATCATCTGCTCATGATCACTGTATCAATCATATGTGCTTAACTCCAGCCATCGAACTTGCACAAGGGAAGAGATTAGCCATTACTCTCCGTGTATTGTGCGATATTTATCATGGTCTGGGTGATATGGTCTTACACCGCTCAGGACCAGTCTTATGCAATACCTACTTCCCAACATATTTTTTTATGGCTTAGCTGAGGGTTTACTTCCCTTGGATTTATGGGGTGGAATTGCCAACACAATTGCCTAGCATGAGTCTTTTATTAGGGAGGTTCATGACTGGCATTTTTAGCAACATTTCATTTCATGAAGTGACTAATCACCTGTTGAGGTTGCATAAATTCTCCCAAAAAATATTTTTGTTTACCCCAGTCAGCGATCCTATAGGGTTCAAGGTGAAGGGCATGGATAGTACTTTTGGAAAGCTTGATGAGTATGTAATTTCCTTGCAAAGTTGCTTACTTCCTCTTCGGGATGGCTCTAAGTTTTGGGTAGAACCGTATTTTCCATATCAGTTTGCCAGGCAATTTGGCTATGACCAGAAAATGCTATGTTATGTCATAAAAATATCATGGGAGGAGTGTGAAATATGAATGGGTCCATCTTGGTGGTATCCATTACCATTCCATTTTACTACTATATTTCATAACTATGATGTCTTCTTGCCTGGTCTAGCCCGGAGAGTTCACATATCCAAGGAGTACGCTTGGTGGTATAGTACCAATGGGTGTAAAATCAACAAGGAGATGCCTCCAAATTGTGGTGCATTTGCTTACCGTCCATTGATGTCTTCTTTTGTACTTAACATGCTTGAGGATATCTTCTTAGGGATACAACGGGCTATGGATTTTGAGAGGCCAGCCACTTTTTCACAATATGTGTTGAAGTTAGATGATCGTCGTTCCCGATAGAATATTTATCATACTAACCATAGTCATATTGGGTGGTGGGGCTTTGGTCAACAAATATACCCTATAGGTAAAGACATCTGGACAGAGCCAGTAACTCCCAAGCCTAACTTCTGACCCAGCTCCTTATATCCCTCTAGCTTATTCTAAGCAAATTGCACCAATCAGCGTGCCTCTTTTAAGGAATGAATTGACTAAAGTAGAAGCTGATGCAAAGGTAGGGTTAGAACGATTTGGCAGATTGCACTATGGTATGATTCAGTGACAAAGCTCCTCAGGTTTCAGTTCCTCTGAGGACTTCTTCATCTCAAAAGAAAGGGGCCAAATCCAGTAATGTCACTGCAAAGTGGAGTGAGGAAACAAAGACTAGCCGAGGATTACCCAACCTTTTACTATTAAGAATAACTAAAAGGTGGTTTCTCGATGTCCTGCTTGGTGATTGCTCTTCTTGATGAAGCAATACCTTAAGTTTTGGCTCTCAGGAAGAGTACAAAGGTATCAACGAGCAAGAAATGGTCGCTAATGAAGATGTTCCCGCTCCAACTATCAAGAGGAGCAAGAAGGTGATAGCTAATGATAAAGTGCTTGCTCTGGCCATCAAAAGGAGCAAGAAAGTGATAGCCAGTGAAGAGGTTCTTATTTTGCAAAATGGAAACACTTCTTCTAAGAACCCCACCATAGATCAGAGGAAGAAGGCCAAAGTAAGTCAGAAAGTGCCTAAACCTCTTCCTGGGAGCATGCTTTCTTATGGGATGACTCCTTTTGCCCCATCATCTTCTAGACCCATTGAAGCATTAGGGCAATTGGTGGAAGGTGTCGGTGCATCTGGTGAAAAAGATATCAAAGCAGTTGTTACTGAAGAAATTCTCATGGAGATGCATGCCAACTAGCCAGTCGCAGTTGATGCATTAGGAGGAGATCAGAGAGAATTGTAGCCTTATCTCTTCGAATTTATGAGGTCATTCATCAGCTTGGTGACATTCCTTCTCCTTTATCTCCATTATCTCCACATCTTCTTCATTTGGTAAGACCTTCAGTTGAGGAGGAGATTACCTTGGTAGAGGTCCCATTGGGGTGCACTGCTTCTGTAGTTGTTCTTGAAGGAGATGCAGACAAAGCTACTCCTAATCTTGAGGATGAATGTGCCACAGATGGAGCCTTCCTCTCTGCTCCAAAGGCATTGTCATAGAATGATGATAACGCTTATGAACCACATAGGGAGATACTCAAAGCATCGACATCATGCTTTCATGCTTTTCTCAGTGAGGATTTCCTTCAGATGCTATCTTCTGCTCACATCAAGGCAACAAAGGAGCAAAGTAAGGTTTTATAGGAGAACTTAGATGATGAAGTCCAATCTTTTTGCTTAGATTTTACTAGATTACTACAGAGAGCCTCTTCATCCGATGCAATTGCAAGTTTAAAAGATTGTTTCCTATTCCGTGCTGAAGGTATAGAAAGGCTAGGTGGTTACATCTTTTGTTTGTCAGCCATCTTCAAGTAACTCAAGTCTTTTTAGCAAGCTGGGAATAGGCTGAATTAGATGTTATCCTGAGACTTTCTGCTGAAGCCATTATTTCCAAGGAAGTTGAAGTTGAGAATATACGGGCTAAAATTGACGAGAAATCATTAGCCATGAGCATGGCTTCGGAGCATCTTTCATCTCTTTAAGTAGAGTTGACTTCTTCGAGAGAAGATGTGGGAACAAATAGAGATTGCCTTGAAGATCTTTAGAGGGAACTTCATCAAATGAGTAGTCATTTATCCTTTTAAGAATCTCTTGTTGCTTCCAAGAAGAAAAATGAAGCTAAAGGTTTAGAGATCATCAAGCACTTGAAGGAAGAAGTGGTTGCTTCCCAACAAGAAGTGACAGCGACTGAGGAAACTTTAAAAGAGTTGAAGTCATCTCTAATTGTGAGCTCAGAAGCTGCTCAATCATTGAAGGTAGTGGAAGTGCAATTTAGCCTTCTAAAGGAGTCTATTTTAACTGCTTTAACTCATTTATAAACTCCTTCTATGTATGAGAATCTTACATGCTAATGAATGTGCAATATTAGCATCTTTTTCTCATAACACTTGGGGTCTTGACATGTTTTTTTAATTAAAAATTCCACTTTTGCATGTAGATTAAATTGCTTAAAAAGCATTTGCTAGGAATAGGGAAAGAGGAGCAAATGCCCCCAGCATTTACTCCCTTTCGGCTCATACATAGTAATGATTTGACTTTTGCATGTGAATCAAATCCTTTCAGGAACATTTGCAAGGAATAGAGAAGGAAGAGCCAATACCCCTAGCATTTGCTCCCTTCCAGTTCATATGTAGCAATGATTTGAATTTTGCATGCAGATCAAATCGCTTTGAGAACATTTACAAGGATTAGAAAGGGGGACCAAATGCCCCCAGCATTTGCTCCCTTCCAGCTCATGCATAGTAATGCTTTAAAAAACACCCACTAATGGGTAATTCTCCTTTACTATTACTATTTATAATCCAATATGCACCATTGGCATAAGCCTCTTGTATGACATAAGGGCCTTCCCACTTGGGTTCAAATTTGTCAATTAATTAGCACCCACCATTAGTTTATTCCTTAGTTGGAGAACTAAATCACCCGGGCAATAATCTTAGTGTTTAACCGATCGTTTAAAGCCTCGGCCATGCAAGCTTGTTATAACTCGATTCTTTGTTTGGCTTGAAACTGCTTTTCATCCAGAGCGTCAAGCTCTTCGAACCTCAACTTGGCTTGTTGGTCAGTTGTCGACCTTGAATGTGTTGCAACTTTAAGCGATGGCAATTGCACTTCCAAGGGTAAGACCGTCTCTGCCCTGAACACCAAAAAATAAGAAGTTGTATTGATTGCTGTCTGGTGAGTTATGCAATAAGCCCAAAATGCCTCTGGCAATTCAAGATTCCATTGCCGCTTATTCTTCTTCGCCATTCTTCTCATGATCTTTAAGATTACCTTATTGAATGCTTTCGCTTGGCCATTTCCTTGTGGATGATATGGTGGAGAAAATACATGTTTCATGCCTTGTTTTCAACAAAACATCTCCATTTCCTCATTTTTAAATGGAGTGTCATTGTCCGACGTAATCAGGCATGGATTTCCATATTGATACACGATCTTGAATTTGATAAACTCTATTACTTCTTTGGCTTTAACTCTCTTATATGAGTCAACTTCTGCCCACTTGGAGAAGTAATTGGTTGCAGCCAGGATGTAAACATGTCCTATGGAAGACAGAGGATTGATTGGACCAATGATATCAAATCCCTACCATGCAAACGGCTAAGAGATGCTTGCAGGTACCAATTCCAAAGGCGGTATGTGTCGGATATCCCCATGGAGCTGACATCGGAGACATGATTTGGAAAATTGCAGCAAGTCCGAGACCATGGTAAGCTAGTCATATCCCAGGCATTTGATCTGTCTGTATAATCTTTGACCAGACGGATGCCTACCACATTCGTTGGAATTAGCTTGCATGAGTGCATATTGGATCTCTTTCCATTAAGACAATGGAGCCTGAGTCCATCATATGCCTGGTCATACAGTGTATTATTGAAATACACATATCGAGTAGTTATTTTTCTTAGAGCTAACCTTTCTTGTAGTTTTTCGGGAGAATTTTGTATTATAGGTAGTCGATGTATGAGATTCGCCAATCATCCTCAGTTAGTTCCATGTAAGCTACGCATTTCACTCGCATAGTCGTCTCCTCACCATGTGAGTCAGGAATGCAGCTTCATTGCTCAACTTTGATAATGACCTCTTGGCCTCCGGCAATAGCTAGAGTGGTTGCCAAATTTGCAAGAATGGTAACAATGTTATTCTCAGTCCTCGGGATATGTCCAATGTTGACTTGAAAGAGTAAATTAAATAGCACTTGCACAGTATTATAATACTAGCGCAAACTAGGTTGGCAAAATTCATATTTAGTGGTTAATTGTCAGACCACCAATTTCAAATCACCAAAGATGTCTAATTTTGTAATCCCAGATTTAAGGGCGATTTGAAGTCCTAAGACCAGTGCCTCATACTCCGCTTCATTATTGGTGTAATTCTTTCCTAAGTAGAAAGAATATGGAAGAATATCTTTTGAGGTGAGATGAAGACAATTCCAACACCAGCACCAACAACTTTGGTAGCACCAGCGAAGTATATTTTCCAGGGAGTGTTTACTTATGCAATAAATACTTCCTCATCTAGCAACGACTGGATGAGCTACCAGGAAATCAGCTAGAACTTGTCTTTTCACCGCTTTTTGTGGGATAAAGGTGATGTCAAATTCTAACAACAGTAATGACCACTTTGCCAGTTATCCCAATAGCATGGGATGAGTGATCAAGAACTTGAGTGGACCCGCTTTAGAAATTAACCAGATCTTATAATCGAGGAAATAATGCCATAACTTTTCGGTTGCAAACACCAAGGCAAGGCATGTCTTTTCCATTGGAGAATAATTGCATTCTGCATAGATCAACTGACGACTAAGGTAATACAATGCTTGCTCCTTACCGTCTTGATTTTCTTGTGCGAGCAATGCCCCCAGCGATTGCTCGCTCATGGGGATGTACAAAATAAGTGATTTACCCTTGGCTAGTGCAGCCAAAACTAGTGGGTTGCGGAGTAATTCTTTGATAGTATCGAAGGCTTTTTGGCCAGCTTCATCTCGAATAAAGGCCACATCTTTCTTTAGTAGGTGATGAAATGGCTGACATCTTCCTCCTAAATTGGTGACAAATCTTCTGATATAAGATAACTTGCCTTGCAAACTCCTTAGGTCATCTATGTTCCTTGGGGGAGGCATGTTTCTGATGGCCTCTACTTTTTGTGGGTCCACCTTGATTCCTCGATGACGGATGAAAAATCCCACCCAACTCCAAATTTGCATTTGAGTGGGTTCAAGCGTAGCTTGTTTTTCCTAAGCCATACAAAGATGGTGTGTAGATCCTGGCGGTGCTAATCATAACCATTGGATCTTTCCACCAAGTCATCGACATAGCATTCAACATATTTGTTAAGCATGTAATGAAAAATAACTTGCATAGCTCTTTGATAAGTCACTCTTGCATTCTTTAATCCAAATGGCATAACTTTATAGCAAAAACTGCCCATTTGAGTGTGAAATGAAGTGGAAGCCTCATCTGCTGGCACCATTTTGATCTGGTTGTAGTCAGAGTAACCATCCATGAACGAGAATGTGTCATAGAGTGATGTGTTATTGATAAGGAGTTCCATATGTGGAAGCGAAAACTTATCTTTTGGATAAGCTTTATTGAGATTGCAAAAATCAACACAAACTCGGATTTGTCCATTCTTTTTCTTTACTAAGACAACACTGGAGAGCCATCTCGGAAACTTAATTTCTCAGATGAAGTTGGCTTCCAGCAATTTGTTGATCTCATTAAAGATCTGTTGCTCCAATTCAGGTTTGAACTTCCTTAGTGCTTGCTTTACTGGTCGCTTGCTTGGAAAGATATGTAAAGAATGTATGGTAATATCCAAATCTAAGCCAAGCATTTTATAGTATGTCCATGCAAAGACAACTTTGAATTCCCTAAGGAAATCCATTAGCAATTATTTTTCATGTTCTGGCAAAGATTTGGTGATGAAGGTAAGGCGCTTATGTTCGTCTGTACCAAGTTGAACTCTTCAAGTTCATCAATTGTTGGTTGTCCACCATCTTCTAACTCCAGCGGAGCTGCAACATAGGTTATTTCTTTTAAGGAAGAATCAGACTCATTGTCTTCTTCTTCCTCAGAATGGTTGGGATCTAGCTCGTGATCGGAGTAATGAGTCTCACTTGCTGTTCCTGACTCTAATTTAGGAATTAATGGGTCATCAATGACTTCTTTGTCATTTGTATCATCAGGTCTCTCCAAATTTGTTTATGATTCTTTGTCATCAGACTCAGATTCTTCTTCTTCTGATGTTGCATGGTGAGAGGTAGAAACCATGTAGCAATATGTAATTGTTGATAGGACGGATGATGTTTTTGACGTCTTAGACTCAATAAAAGCCAACTAATAGCTTCAAATAGTAGGGCCGATAGTTTACTTGATACTCTCACAGGAGCTATCCGAGTTGTACTCCTCATCATCGTCCATGGTAATATCATCATTCGCACTAAGACCTGTCTGATCTCCTAGATACCAAAGACCCTTTAATTTTCCTTTGATTGGAATCGGGATGAGCAGAACAGTTACCAACATTTAGGGTTTATCACGATAAATGCCAAAGAGGTCAATCATCCTTTTGCACCCCTTGCTAAATTTCTAAAAATTTTTAGCAGACAAGAATTTCTTGGTAGAAAATCAGAAGTATAACATTGTCCATAGGGCAAGCCCATCTCCTTAAATACTAATCTTCCTTTTTCTGCTCGGGATTGCAGTTCAGGTTCTTGTGTGCTGTCATAGGCAACCAAATTTAGAACCTTACTCTAATTAAATTACCTATAGTAGTGTGAATAAGGGTCGATACCACAAGGAGTATCTAGCTTAGTTTTATGTAATGTGAATATGAAGGGGGGGTTTTAATGTAATGAACAAAGTGTTATAAAAGAAATCTATCGGAGAAAAAACCTTGGTTCAAGTCAACATCCAACATTAGAATCTCATAACTGATCATTGATACAATTATAAATCAATTCACACTTTGAATATTCACCATTGCAATTATTTTTCCTATCTCTCTTTCAACATAGTTAATTAGAAACATAATTTCTAATTAACCCTAACTACTAAATAACCTCAAACACACACTAAAGATTTAATTTAATAGTTCAACATAGTTAATTAGAAACACATGATCTAATTAAACCTAACTACTAAATAACCTCAAACATATGCTAAAGGTTTAATTTAATAACAGCCTTAGGATTTATAGAGATTGATTGAGCCAAACAACAAAAGCACATGCTGTTGCATTTAATTTAGTCAAATATTCTTCCTAAGATTTAATAATCCCTGATGCAATAAATTATTAAACCCTAGTTGCTTTGGAGATTAGAGGGATCAAATAATTATAGATTTAATATATAATCTAGCAATAGATTGCAGTATATAATAAACTAGTAGGGCTCGTAGCAATTAAATATGACAATCATAATCATGAATTAAAGAAAAACATTCAATACTCAAAGTATAATTAAATAATTAAATCAAATTAGATCTCGCAGTATATTGATTTTGAGGCTTTTGTCTCCTTAAACCAAGAATAAAAGTTTAGCCACATAGGACAAAGAAATCACAACTAAAATAAAATAGAAGAGAGAAGAAGAAGATTCTTTGTTGAAAACTACCAAAAAGAACTCCTCAAAACCCTAGCAAAAGAACCCTTAAAGACTCTAGGAAACTACTATTTATAGAGAGTCAAAAATATGTAAAATATGCAAAATTTGCAAGTTTCAAAAAATATTAGACGGAGTCAGGCATCGCTGGCAATGGCTACCTCTAGTGGGGTGGTGTGTGAAGTGGGTTGGTGCTGGTGGCACTAGATGGGCACCAGCAGCGCTGGTCTGCTGCCTTTCGTGCTTTGCTCCCTGTCGCTTCTCCTCTGTACTTCATCCTGATTTTGGAATTCTTCCTGTATTTGCCCTTGATGTAGTCCTCATCTCTCAAAACTCTCAACATAAAAGTTGTAGAAATTTTTGTGTGTTAACAAAATATCTTTAATCATCTCAATCGGAGGTCAGATGAGAGAGTTATGCCCAAAATACAAAGTGATACTAAAATTGTCCAAAATCCTTCAATTGACTTCTTTTTGCACTTAACTACTCCAATTGTACCCTAAATCAAAATATAAGTATAATGAGTACATATAGGAGTCAAATGGGTGCAAAATATTAAGTCTTAAGGGAATAAAATATGATATTTTGCATTCTCATCAAATTCCCCCACACTTAACTTTTACTCATCCTCGAGCAAAACTCAAATTCACTCTCCCCCAAAATATTATCAAGGTTGCAATTATCATAAACAAAAAATAACCAAAACTATTCAAAACTAATAATAAATCATGAATAAATAATTATTACACAACATACAATCATTCAGTAAGCATTCTCTCTTGAAGATGGATTAAATTAAACAAGTAGAAACCTCATAGAAATAAACACTCTACTCTCATGTAATTGAAGGGTATATGTTTCACTCAAATTTGTTCTAATGGAAATGATCTACCATAAGCTTGCATATTGTCTCATTCTCCATCACTTGGATCACATGCATATCATGAATTATAAGGACTTTTCATGGGTTGTAATAGGGTTTAGGGTAAAGGTGAGAAATATTAAGAGATGTAGCTCAAAAGCCATTGAAACTAGTAAAGCACAAATAAATCAATTTAAGCTCAACTATATAAGACATTTACAATACTTGTTTTCTTTAGCATCTTTTACCTTTGAATACATGATGTATAAACATACCCCTTCCCTTGGATTTTTATTTTCTCTTTTTCTTTCACTTTGACATTTTTTTTTATTTTAAGAACAACAACATGTTCTGTTTTACCAATCATGGCCATTCCACAAATTTTGACACCTCCACACTTTATTTCTTGCACACCCATACATAACACAATGATAACCCATGCTCCACTAGCTCTATGGCTTGGGTAAAGAGATTACTTTTTTGGCTTTTAAGCTTGTAACATAAGTTCATAATAAAAGTCTATAAAGCTCAAAGGGGCTCAATGAGAGGAAAAATTAATCACAAGGTAGGCTATTTGGCTCATGTAGTTGAAAACAAAGAAGGCCTTAATCATGTTCACGCAAGCACGTATCAATGTGATCTCAAAGAGAATCAAGGCAAGTTCTAGAGAAACAAATCCATGGAAGAATATCTCTCATGAAAAAAATGAATGAGACTGATGTGAATGTGTCAGTCTAATGGCTCAAAATCTCACCAGCTTTTGTCTACAAAATTCATTCATCACCATTCTTAAGGAAAATACCTAAACTGAGCAATTGCAAATTGGAAGATTACTTAATCAATCATGTTATGAATTTTTCAAGCTCAGTTGAATCTTACTCATGATATCGTTAACCTCAAATCATAGAAAACCACCAAAACAAAGGGCAAAATAGACTCTTTTTTTCAAAAATAAAAGCAAACACAAAAACAAAAATACAAAAAACACAACCTAAACCAAAATCCCCTCCCCCCACTTAAAACTTACATTATCCCCAATGTAAGGTCATATGCAAAGAAGATGCAAAAATAACCATAAAAAATGTAAAAATAAGAAGAAAATAAGAAAAAAAAAACACAAACTCCCCTTAGGTTACCTTCTAATCAGCCCTTTTGTTTATAATTGTTGGCTCGACTCACTGCATCTTTCTTCAATTTGGGGCAATTGTATTGAAAATAACGAAGCATGTATGTAGATGGGTCAATTCCTTTAATATCTTTCATTATCCAACCGATAGCCTTCTTATGCTTCTTCAAAACCTGCACAAGCCTTTCTTCTTGTAATGCACTGAGTTCACTAGAGATGATCATAGGCAAGGTTTTTCCATCTTCAAGGAACACATACTTGAGGTGACTGGGAAGAGGCTTTAACTGTTGAGTAGATGGCTACAAAACAGAGGGTAAAAGGCTCTTGTTAGAAACTGGTAACTCCATGTAAGGATCATTACCTAATTTTGATAACTTCGAAAAGTCATCTAATGCTACAATAGTTTCCTGCAAATCAGTACTCAAAGGTAACACCTCATTCTCCTTCTCAAGATGTTTACTAATGGTAACTTCTGATTCATCTTTTCCATCAAGTTCAAAAACTTCCTGTACACAAGAATCAATCACATCAATGGAGTAAACTAGATCACCATCATCATCAAGATATTTCATGGCATCATAAATGTTAAACTAGACAATAATACCATCAAATTCCATGGTAAGTGTGCCACTATGAACATCTATCTTAGTCTTGGATGTCTTTAGGAAGGGTCTTCCTAATAGAATGAGAGTAGTGTGATTGCCATTCTCCATATCTAGCACATAAAAATCAGTAGGGAAGAATTAAATCATTGACTTGCACAAGAACATCCTCAACTAACCCTTTTGGGTATGCATTAGATCTATCAGCTAATTGAATCACAACACCAGTCTTATTCAAGGTCCAAATTTTAAGGAAGCATACAAAGAATATGACATAATATTGATGGAAGCTCCTAAATCTAACATGGCCTTCTCAAGTTTAGTGTTACCTATCATGTAAGGGATAGTGAACATAACTGGATCTTTGCAATTTGCAGGGAGTTTTCTTTGAATGATGGCAGAAACATGCTCCCCTACTCTCACCTTTCATATCCCTTGAGTTTTTATTTTCTCTTTGTTGTACATAATTCTTTCAGGAATTTAGCATAATAAGGTACTTGTTTAATGGCATCAAAAAGTGGAATATTTACCTCATATTTAGGAAAAGTCTCAAAGAAATCTTTATAGCTCTTAATTTTGTGAGATTTTCCTAAAGCTTGAGGAAAATGAGGTACCGGTTTATATTCAGAAAAAGGTGAAAACTTTCATTTGGCTACTTCATTTTCCTTAGGAAGGTCCTTGTTTACTACAATGCTTTTGCCTTTTTCTTACTCTGTTGGTGTAGGAGTTGCTTTTGCTGGAATGTCAATCTCTTTACCACTCCTCAAAGCAATTGCACTCACGTTCTCTCTTGGGTTCACCACTATTTGAGAAGGCAATTTTCCTAAATTTTGTGTCTTCAGCTAATTGATTATGGTAGCTATCTGACTTACCTGATTCTCCAAATTCTAAATGCTAGCCCTTATCTCTTATTGAAATTGCAAGTGTTAGTGGCAAGAGACTTAACAATATCTTCTATACCAGAGTTAGAAGTTTGTCCCTATGGTTGTCTAAGTGGGTATGGCTACTAACACTGTTGAAAATTTGGGCAATTTTAAGCAAGAGGCTGATTTACTTGTGGGTTCCTATAGCTGAAATTAGGATGATCCCTCCATCTTGGGTCGTATGTGTTTGAACAGGGATCATACTTCCTTTGTGGTTGTCCAGAGGAACCAACCATTGTGCTCACCTACTCAATAGGTTCCTTTCGAAGAGTTGGGCATGCATCAGTTAGATGTCCTACTATTGAACAAATTCTAACAATTCGATTTGTCCATTGTTCCTCTTCACTTATGACAGATAAATTATTTATACAATTGTTCATTAGACAATGTTTCTTCATCTTCTAGTTTCTCCATGGTAAGTAGTAGACGAATCCAATTATTGCAAATGAATAGTCTTCTTAGCACTTTATCTATTTGTCTGTCCATTCCATGTAACAAAAAAATCATGAAGTTATAGTCGAATCATCTTTCTAGTACTTCATTTGTTGGGTTGTGTGTTATAAGTAACAAATGGACCATTGGAGAGCAGATGAATTTTCTTCAGCACTTCGTTTGTTGGATTGTCTATTGTAAGTAATAGACGATTTGTGGAGGTGCAGACGAATTAACCTTTTATCTGGTGGATTGTCTATTATAGGTAGTAGATGAATTTAGAAATACATGCAAACTCTATTGCTCCACCAAATGACCTCCACTACTCTGTCAGATGAACTCCACTTCTCCACCTTTATCTATTTTTGACAGACAATCATTAGCTTAGTGAGTTATATGACTAGCTCACTTATAATAGATGAAATTTGTTGAGAATGCAAAATATCATATTTTAGTCCCTTAATACTTAACATTTTATACTTATTTGATTTCTAAATATACTCGTTATTTTTATTTTTTGATTTAGGAGATAATTGGAGTGGTTAAGTGCAAAAAGAAGCCAATTGAAGGATTTTGGGCAATTTTAGCATCACTCCGTATTTTGGGCATAAATCTCTCATTAGAACTCTTATTTAGATGATTAAAGATTATATGGAAACAAAAGAAATTTTTTTACAATTTTCATGTTTATATTTCTAAGATATAAGGACTACATCAAGGACAACTGAGCAGAGAAAGTATCAAAATATGTCAAAAAGGAGCTAAAGATTACACATAGTATCCCTTGTCTACCACTTTTTCTATATTTATAAGATGATTTAGAAAATTTGATCAATAACAAAGTTGTATATATCAAAGTTATCTGACCAATGCAATAGGAATCATAAGATTTTGAGTTGAAATGAGGAATTTATGGTCAAAACAGTGAACATATATCTAACAAATAATAAACCAAAGGTATCGGTACCCATTTCACTCAACCTACCCCACCTGTCTAGCAAAGTGGCACTAGCAGAGCTAGCATACATGCACCATCTTTCAAATTGCATTTTAGTTATGCAAATTTCCTATTTTAAAGCTATTTTGGAATGTTTTTATGCAGTTTTTGCTTCCTAGCACTTAAGGGTTCTTTGGCTAGGGTTTGGAGAGGACTTCTTGGCGGCTTTCGACAAATTTTTTTTCTCTCTTCTCTTTTTTTTATTTTCTTTGTGATTTCATGACCTTACATGGCTAAACTTTTATTTTTGGTTTAAGGAGACAAAGCCTCAAAATCAATATATTGTGAGATCTAATACGTTTTAATTGTTCAATTTATACTTTGAGTATTGAATGTTCTTCTTCGATTCATGATTATGATTTCCATGTTTAATTGCTAGGAGATCTACTAGTTTATTATTCATTGCAATCTATTACTAGATTAGATATTAAATCCATAATTGTTTGATCCCTCTAATTTGTGAAGCAACTAGGTTTAGTAATTTGTTGTTGTTGCAGTTATTAAATCTTAGAAAGAATATTTGACTAAATTAAATGCAACCGCTAGTGCTTGTGTTGTTTAGTTTCACCAATCTCTACAAATCTTAAGGCTGCTATTAGACTAGACCTTTAGCGCTAGTCTGGGGTTGTTTAGTGGTTAGGATTAATTAGAATGTTATTTTCTAATTAACTATATTAAAGGAGAGATAGGAAAAATAATTCCCATGGTGAATATTTAAAGTATAAATTGATTTATAATTGCATTAATGATCATTTATGAGATTCTAATGGTGGATGTTGAGTTGAACCAAGATTTTCTTCTCTGATAAATTTCTTTTATAACACTTTTTTCATTACATTCAAAACCCCCCTTTCTTATTTACATTGCATAAAACTAAGCTAGATATTCCTCGTGGGATTGACCCTTATTCACACTGGTAATTTAATTGGACTAAGGTTCTAAATTTGGTTGGCTATGATAGCACAACAGCATGCTGCTTTACATTTTTCAGGTATAATCTCAACTTTGACAGACAAATGTAAACTCGATTGGTTCATTTTCATTTGAGCTTTTTCTTATAGCGGTATTTTATCTTTTGCTTTTGCACTCGGCTAAGATTTTTAGTCAGACAGATTGACGCCTTAGAATATCTTATTTGTACTTAGTTTTTTATGAGGCCTATAACTTGATTCTGCATGCTAAATGCTTGGCAATAACTATTAGTACATAATCTTAATCTAGTTTTCTTTGTCATCGAAACTATGTATTTATGCTTACACACTATAGAGTCTTATTTGTATTTTGTGTCTGTTTTATGTTTTGTTTGTGTTTAATGTTTATTTTGTTTATATTTTTGTTTAATGTGTGATTATTATTATGGTTATTATGCTTTTGATTTTCAAGAGAAAAAAATTATTTTGAGCATTGATCTGAGTTCTTATAAGAGACTAATGATTTGAACAGGATGTATAACAATGACCTAGGTAGAAAATGAAGAATTTCAATAATGTCTATGTCCTTGGCCTGAATACTTATCTAATTTGCCTTAAATTCCTTACACATTTGATCACATAGCCATTTCTTTTTGAATTCATTAGGCACTTAGAAATAGTTTAGGTGACTAAGTATGCATAATTCAATTTGAACTTTAGAATTCATTATAATTATTGTTTGAGATGAATGATATATACAAAAGAAAAGCATGTATAAAAATTTACAAATTAATTGGGGTGATCACATCTCCATGATGTAAAAAGAAAATAAGTTTGCTTGTGTGGTAGTATTATAGCCCAAAAACTTAGGGGGATCACATTCCATAGAATTCAAAAGAAGATAAATTTGAGGAATGTGATAGTGATACAGCTTGCAGAAGGAAAACAAGAAGAGTTAAAATGGAAAAAAATAAAGTAAAATGTTACATACATATCTAGTGTAGTCTCTCTTAAATTATGAATTCATAGGGTTTGCATTGAATATGTTTACTTGGATGCATAAATGAATCTAAGTAGGAAGCGATTTAAAGTGAAATGGCTATAATTCTTTACACATACACCAAGGAATTGAAGGTAGAAAAGATGATGTTTAGGTTGAAATTCTAGATATGAATGATATTTCAATGTTTTCTTCTAAGTTATGTTGATCTTCTTAAGGTCTTTGGATAATGAACTTGATCAATGTTGTGTTTGTGTTTATTTTAGAAGTTTGTTCTTTGTGTTTTGCTCGAGAATGAGCAAATGAGTAAGTTTTGAGGTATTTGATAAGTGAATTTTATTCACTTATATCTAGTATTGAACAAGCTTATTTACTTGTTGATCCTTGAGAATTTGTATGCATTTCTTATATTTTATATATTTTTCTAGTTACATTGAAGCATGGAAGAATGGAGCTAAACTAGAAGAAAAATCAAGTATAAGTGATTGGAGGATGGAAAGAGTGAAATGGAGCAAGAAAAATGCATCACAGGTAGGTAGCAATTTTGGCGCCATGACTCCAAACTAACGGTCCAAAAACTTATTCTTTGTAAATTTACTATAAGTGTATATCGACAAGTTTTGTAATGAAGTGATGAAAGAGTGTTGTATCCACGGGGATTATGTATTTAGATTTCTCACTAGCTATCATTATGAACAATCTTAACTTAATTTGAATAACCAAAAATTAAACGACTGGATAATACATCAACTAAATAAGCTTTGATAAGAATAAATAAAGGTATGAAGACTCTAGAAGTTTGATGTCATTTATGATTTATTCATGGTGCTTTTAATGCATTATTAATTAGTTTTTGCATTTGTCTATAAATCAAGAATTCTAATTCACTTGACCCCCTCCCCTGACTGTTAGGTCAAGTATCTATTTCTAATATCCTAATCTCAATATTCCTATAAAAATCTAAATAATGGGAATGGATTATGTCTTATGATTCTTTATAAAAAAAATTTTCTAAAACCTAGAAGCTTTCCCGAGTCATCTACGATTTTATGTCGTGAGGCTTAGATCCTATTTGGGGCTATCTCTTTTGAGTGTCAAACCCTAAATACATGATTAATCAATATATGGCTAGTCAATTGAAAGCATTAAATACCAAACTTCCAATGTGCAATGTTAATCAAGAAAAGCATTGATTATTCTATGAATATCACATAAACTCCATCTTCCCTCTAGAATGAGGGAAATTAGCTAGACATGATGAAATAGAAAATGATCCAATAAAAACTCAACATCATCATTGTTTAAATACCAATATGAATTCCAACATAAATCCACAAGTATAAGGAATTAGATCAATTGAAACAAAGGGAACAATAGTAACAAAGCCTTCTCCTGTTCAGCTTGAATTTAGATCCTTGTAAAGCAACTTCTTCCTTGATCTTCAAGCTTAATCTTCCACCCTCCAAAACTCTCCAAAAAGAACCCTAAAAACCCAAAAAAGAATCCCCAAAGAATCCTCTCACATTGCCTCAAATACTCAATACAAGAGGGAGTGAAAGTTGCAGACCGACACTAGCGTCATAGATGGAGATTAGGAGTTTGATCATTTTGGCATCGCGATGCCAACGCTCTAGCTACCTTTTGTGACCTCTTTCTTACTCCATTTCTTCCATCTTAGAGTTATACTTGTAGTCCTTGATTTGACTTCCTTTTTCCTCCATCCATGACACCTATAAAAACCAATAAAATTAAAAATGTCTAAACTTCTCAAGAATAACCAACTAACAAGCTTGAATAATATACAATATAAGTGAATAAAATTCACTTATCAGACTGCAAAACCTCAAATTCAAATTGAAGAGCAAAACAACGAAGAGGCTAAATCAATTAAGAAATCCTCTCAGGTGAAGGGGGAGCAACCTAAGAAGGAAAGAGATGATAAAGAAGAAAAGTGAAAGAAAAGAAAAAAGGGAACTAACAATAAGGAAGACAAAGAAGAAGAAGAAGTTTTCTTCCTTCAGAGCTACAAGTGATACTTTTTCATCAAGGAGTTTTGACTTGAAGAAAAAGGAAGAAGAAAAGAAGATTTATCAAGCTCCTTCAAATGACAAATCGTTTTTTGACACTAAAAAAAGAATAATGTATTCAAAGAAGTAAGAGATCAAGAAGACAATGTAAGTGCACGTGTGACAATCAATCTTTCACCTTTTTATATTATGTCATAATTTGCATTTATATTCTTACTTGTTTGCCTCTAATATCGATTTATCTATACATAAATAGGATTTCAGAATTTAGATTAGAATAAATCAAAATAAATCAAACCCATTTTAGAACTCTAGAAACCATTGGGAATGAGAACACAATGTATATTTAGATGTCCAATATGTTTTGAAAATAAGTATGACAAAGAGGCATAAAATTCATTTAGAACTTTTAAATTCTATGCGATCATGAGATAATATAAAAATATTCAATTATGCTCAAATTGAATGAAATACATCTATTTATTTTAGTAAAATGAAAATAGTTGATCTAGCACATGGACATTTAAGCTCTCAAAGAAGTCAAGTCTCATCTTCATGATGTAATTTATAATTATGATAGAATTTAATGTGGCTATGATTAAAGCAAAATGTTTGTCTTAATTTATAGTTATCTAAAGAACCTACTTTAATTTAATGGCGTGCCTCATTATAATCACTACATACTATCATGAGTAAAAATGAAATTGCACTGACTAAATTATTACATAAAGATCATATTTACTTGATTCTGCTAATGAAGAAAAAGTGCAAAAATGTTCTCAGGGTATATAGGAGAAGCTTGAAATGTGCACATAGAAGAAGAAGAACAATGAGGAATCAAAATCAACTTCTTACTATTCAACTTCAAGCTAAAGAAAGGATTAAGAATGGAAACATCAATTATGAGCTAAAATGCAGAAATTGATAAAGGAAATGACAAGGAGATAAATTTTGCCAAACTTGAAACATAATTGATTGATGAAATGAAAAGTACATGTTATATATATATAATATTCCTAATACTTATGATTAAACTCCCTTGGACTTGAATTGAAATGATATCATTGATTTTAGCCAAATTATTATGAAGTTTTAAAAATTATGCATAAACAATTAATCATTAATGTCATTATAGTCCCAAGGCATAAGTCAAGCCTATTTGGGAAATCTCAAAGTTTAAGGTCTTGAATAGGTATTCCATTGCAACACTCGGGTGTTAAAAATAAGAGCTAAAATTTTTTAGACTCGGGTGTTAAAAATAGGGGCTAAAATTTTTTTGGACAAACTCAGGTAGAGGAATTTTTGTAAAGCTATTGTTTGGGACATTAAGTACATGAACATATTGAAAATTACAATTAAGATGTCCCTAACGTGAGCGAGATTGTGAAGAAAGTGGGAAATGAAATGATATAAGCATATAAGAAATGTATATGAGTTAAATGTTATTATGTAAAATGATTATATGGTTCGAGTGGATTAAACTAAAAGAACTATCTTGAGTTATCACATTAGGATAAATTGTACATGAAGTTATATAGTGTGAAAGACATTGGTAGGTATATAAATAAGTGTATATAAGTTACATGTAATTGTGCTAGTATATGAGGCCCATTTAATATCAATTTTATGCCATTAAAACATAGACAAATCATGGCTAAAAGAGGGTGGAGAAGTGAGGTATCAAAATGAGGAGACACAAAGCAAAAAGGGGTAGCAAAACTTTGGGTTGCAATGCCATTTTGTTAGGATGGGCAGAATGGTGTCTAACTATTTTGGCACCATGACACTGGTTGATGATAAGTCAGCAAACCGACTTTTTAAAGTCAATTTTCATCCATTTTTTCATTTTATCTTCTTTCTATTCTTCCCCACACCCCAATCCTTTGCCCTATCCCCTTCCATGCCCAAATTCTTGTGACTTTGGCTAGAAAACATGATGATTTAGGTGGAGAATCACTCACGTATGCATTTAAGCTTGAGTTTTAGCAAATTAGACTAGGGGAAATGGAAGAAAACCCAGTTTTTGGAAAAATGAAGAAGCTATTTGGAGTTTTAGGCTTGGAAGCTTGTTCATGAAGGGAAGCCATGCTTGGAATTGGTGGTAAGTTGTCTTTCCTCAACCCAATTTGGGATTTTATGCTTGTTAGGGTTTTGTGAAAAGTGGAATTTTGGGGAAAATGGTGGAATTGATGTGGGAATCATGGAGAAAATGATTAATAGGTTAATCATCATTATTCAAAAGTGATTAGGCATGTGAAATCTATTGGCATGAATGCGTGGTTTCGATGATAAACAAAATGCGATTAAAGATTATACTAATAGTTATTGTCAAGCATTTAGCATGTAGAATCAAGTTGCAGGCTTCACGAACAAAAAAACTGTGACAACCCCAAATTTTGGTAAGTTTAATTTTCAATTATGATAAATTTCTTGATAATTAGTGGCCCTAAATAATTGGAAATTTAATATGATTTTTGAAAATTTTACCCTTCTAGAGCAATTTTAGTATTGTGACCATAACTTCTTCTTATGAACTCAGAATTAAGTGATGTTTTTACATTATTTAAATAATTTCAAGGAATACAACTTTCAAGTTGATCATAATTCCTAATTATGCTTATATTTTGATTCGTGGGTCCCACAAGGTGACACCATTTGGATTGGAGATAGTTGTAGTGTTTTGGCTATAACTTTTTCATGAAAAATCAACATTTAGTGATTTTTGATTCATTGGAAAATTCACAACAAAGGATACAACTTTTGTGTTTACCACTTTTGATGAATCAGCCCCCATATGTGTCAAATAATTAAGACAAGTGACATTTATTACAAGAATAGTGTGTATGTGCATGGGCACCACAACTTAAGCTTTTTTTCTTTTTCTTTAAGGAGATCCACCTTCACCCCAAAACCTAATATGCCTCCCTCTTCTTGCAACCCATGAACTAGCCATCCCCCTTTCATCCCATGCCCATATATTTTTTTCTCCCACCAATTTTCATGCCAAAAAATTGTGCCAACGAATAAAAATACATCCCCATGCATCTAGCCACCCAAATCATCAAGCTTGGACAATTTCAAGGAGGGAGAATAATCTATTTACCTTGTGTTACTACTGGTGGTCTTAGATTCTTGATGATTTTAGTGGTTTTCAAAGTGGGTTAGAAGGTATTGCATTTTCCCCAACTCAATTTTGTATGATCTATTTGCTAGGTTAATATTATGTTCCAGGGAGGGACTATTTAGGACTAGAAAATATTTGATTTTCTTAGGGATTGATAGGTATTTTAATGGGGAGATTGATTAATCATAAATGGCAGTTTAATACAAGTGATTTGGGCATGATTTTGGCCATATATTGCTACCCACAAATAGACAATAATATGAATGGGTGTGATGGCATGTTGGGGCATGAATGGGCTGTTTGTGGTATATGAAATGGCTTTGTTGTCTAATTATTAAATTAATGATGAATTTAGTATATTAATTATGCAAGAAAATGATCAAATGTTGCTGGAATTTTATTACTTAATCAAGCCTTTAAGTTGTTTGATAAAATGCCTAAGTGAAGGGCTGTATAATGTACATTGATGTTGGGGCTATCTTTAAATGAATTGTAGTGGATAATTAGCATGTTTATGTTATCATTATTATGTTAATTATATGAAATTAAGGATATGCATGATTGAAAATGGGTTTGCTATGATGCATATTGCTGAAATTTTAAATTAGTATTATGTAAGGGTAGTGTATGATACATTGTCACCATTAGACTATATGGAATGAATGGGCAGATTGTATAATGGAATTAGGCTTTAATTTATCAAGTTAAATTACTAATTATGATGCCAAATTAGTGGCAAATAGATGGGTTTATGAAGGGTGCAAGTTAAACAGATTGTATAATGCTAAAAGTTGCAAATTACACATGTCTATCAAGTGTTTGATGAAATTTTTCAATGAGAACAAAGTTGAATTGGGGGAAATATTGGCCATTAAGTGAGAAATAAGAAAGATTATTTACTGTCATAATTGTATGATTAAAAGTAGGATGGAAAAATGGGCAACTATGGTAATGAGTTAACGTGTTTGGATCAAGTGGGATGCATGTTGTAAACTACCCTTAAAATGGGCAGCTATATGATAAGATAGGTTTATTTGAATTAAATTAGTGAATGGATTGCTAGTACAATTAACAAGGTTAAGACCCTTGAAGTTTGATAAATTTTGATATGCAAGGATGGGTTGTAATCCATAATTTGATAGGTTGAAAAAGAGACCAAGCTGAAATTTTGAAACCCTTAAAAACCAAGTTGGAAATGATGTAATGAAAT
>JAYJMB010060946.1:0-26471 GCA_036873735.1 Pouteria campechiana | reverse complement strand
AATTTTATTATTTATTTCTTAATTAAATTTGATTTTAACTAAAATTTACCAAAAATTACTGGCAACTTGATTTTTCAACTGTCCTTTTGATCTTTCTTCACCTCTGAATCATTGATTATTATATGTCCTCATCATCCTCACATTAATATATATTTTTAATCCATTTTTTCTATTTTTTTATAATAAAATTCAATAGGTTTCCTAATTTATACCTTCGGCATTCCACCGCCTCAAATATATTTTCTTTTCACTTAAATAATTTATTTAATACACTTTAGTGTACCCTAAACCTCATCCTCATGTTTATATTAATAATCCATTCAATTGCATAACTATTTCATAATAATTTTCTCAAAAACTTAATTATACAATCTGTCGACCCAGTAAAAATTACCGAAACTTTACAATAACAAAAATTTGCATTTTTGAAATTTTTTAGGGCCTTACACTATATCATCCCATACCAGTCCTAAAACATCATTAAACATGAATTAGTCATTTTTCCCATGTTTCTACCACAAAACCCTATTCTCTTTAATAAAAAGCCACTATTCAAAAATGGGTAGAAGCCCTAGCAAACCAAATCTATGATTTCTTATGCCCAAATCATCATAATCATTCTATAAAATAATTTCCCCCATGATTCCTACATCACTTCTATATCAAGTCTCCCCAAAATTTGTAGTTCACATATATAAGGAACCCTAGCAAGCATAAATCAAAAAATCGATTGGTAAAAACAAACTTACCATGATATTTGGATGTAACTTTCACCAATGGATAAGAATCTAGGTCCAAATCCTCCATTAGCTCCTTCCAATTGTATGAAATCAGATTTTCTTCTTTCTTCTTTCATTAAAATGACTAAAACTTGGGTCAAGATTCATGATTGATGGGTTGCAATCCTAAACATACTTATTCCCTCAAAGATTTGATGTAAAATTAGCTAAACGGAGTCTAGGGCATGAGTTTGGGGCATGGGGGAAGAAACGGGATGGATAGAAATGAAAATGGAATGGGCCAAGTCTTTAAAGAGTCAGATTTTTCGGTGCTCCGATGCGCCACAGGAATCTTACCATGGCAAGGACTTGCTGGATAGGCTAAAAAATGCACTTCTGAAGCCATGCCATGGCAAGGAATGCCTTGCTGCGGCAGAAAAAAGCCTTACCATGGCAAGGACTTGTTGTATGCCAAAAAAAATAGTTTTTTGAAGCCTTGCCACGGCAAGGAAGTTTTATCCTGATATAGTGTTAGTAATTTAAGCATACATTTTACACGTGATTTCTAAATGACTTGATTTTTGAGGCATTAGAAATATAAAATTAAAGGATACAACTTTTATATTAACAACGTTTTCCAAATTAGCCCCTAAACGTGTCAAAAAATTAAATAACATTGACCCATCCCATTCATCTCATTATTTTTCAGTCATCTAGAACAGTTTTGTTGTATTAGTCATTACTTCCTCATATGATATCGGAATTGAGTAATTTTATTCCATTTGACAGATAATTTTATGATCTACAACTTCTATGTTGAATACTATTTCAAATTAGTCCATTATATATGTCAAAATTCAATCACAATAACCCCTATTCAAATTCAACATATATACCTATGAAAGATCGCCACAATCCCATTTTAAATAAAACATTTCAAATCTCTCAATAATCACTTTGCACACATCACTTACATGAAATGAGACATCACCATACTATTCACCACCTCATTTGAGGTCAATTGCCCAAAATCACCTATTCAGTTCTTTTTAACCAAGTTTTCTGCTATAAGTAACTCACATGCCATTTTCATTCCAAAATGCATCCAAGACTCAAACTACTGTTTCACACACATTACAATACATATGATGACTATTTTTTGCCATCCTTATAGATCATAAATATGCTTTTTCTCAATTTCACAACTTATGTTCTTTTCTTCTCACTGTTTTTATAAAACCCAAAATGCTGAAATTTAAAGAATTCATGGCCCAAACTCTACCCATTTGCTCATGAGTAGATTCCAAACACCTCAGTTCCTCACTATACTGAAATGCGAAATATTTTTCCTCATTCTAACACCTCAGGTGTTACAGACTCCCCTCCTTACAAAACATTTGTCCTTGAAACTTTCAATACTGTGAACGTTTTCATGATTTCTTTAATTTGTAATTCAATTCAAAACTTATATCACCATCATGACTTAATTCCATCGAAATTATACATCAAGTATATCCAAAAATATGTTAATAGTTCCTAAATTTTAATAATATTTTATAATTTATAGAAAATAATTACCCGTTCCATCAATTTCATGCATTTTATTGGATAGTAAGATTTCAACACTTAGTTCAATAATTTCGATTAGTCTCTCCACATCTTGAATCATAACTACTTTTCCTTACCAATATTATGACTTTACATAATCATAAGCAATATCAAACAAACATGTGACATGATAAGTCATTTTCTTAAGTCATTTTCCATCATGAGGATGGCATCTATTGAGTGTCACTCAAATGATGCTAATACAATTCATATTACAACACATATACAATCTCAATAAATTCAAAGTATAACAATTCCATAACAAATTATACAATTCCATCAATATAATACCAATATCAATACAACAATGTCATTTCATACTACTATCCTCATATGTCTCATCATCCATTCATCACCTAATCGATTTCACACATGCAAATGGAACTACTATCATGTAGCTTATACAAACCAATGTATCTATAATTTCATTTGCCTGCTCTCAACCAATACCATGCTCAAGAGGCTACATCGAAGTGGATTCAGCCATAAACAAAGTGGTCTAAACCACAATCAAGTGGCAACCACATCCAAACCAAGTGGTCTAAACCACAATCAAACCAAGTGGTCTAAACAGCAATTAGGTGGCAACCATAATCAAGTGGACTCAACTCCCTTACACCTTGATGCAATTCGGCTACAAATGTTGCGAGATCCATGACCACATGGTATCTCACCTTCATTGCAACCAAGGAGCTACAAGTTTTCCATCCACACTCATCAAATAAGCAAAGGAGTCCATATACAATAGGCTCATCAGGCCTCTTCACCATCACTAGCGTCATAATCAAATAAAGCCCTATTATGGGTGGGATCCCAAACATCCAAAGTAGCTAACCCGGTAGGTATCCAAACCTCAAATACACAATGATCAATTTCTAGTAGGCATCCTAATCGCACATATCAATTTAATCCTAAAGGCATCTAAATCCAAGCATGAACCATAGTCTTGCATCCAAGCCTCAATCAAGTAACCAATAGTCAAATATACAAATATCTAAAACTCAATCAAATAATCAAAAGGCCACCCTCACCCCAATGGCCAATCATCCAAACTTACCAAATAACCAAATGGTTAAGAAACTGTCCAATCATTTATCTATAGTCTATATCAACATTAAATGTCAATCAATTTCAAAACAAGCATCCAAACTCAATTACATACCGATTGTATTCTAACTAATATCCAAATCTCAACATGTATTCCCATTCAAGCATGCATTCCAATTCTCAATCAAGTAATCCTAAAAGTATACAAATTCATTAATCACAATTCATATCATTACATTGTACCATACCTTATCACAATAACATAGCAATTCCACAAATTACACAATGAATAGCTTTCTAAATGAATACTTAAAATACAAACTTTGATCCTTTTAACTCATAACATTAACCCATCACTTACAATAGCCTACATATAATCAAACAAAGGGGATAGTCACTATCCCTATCCAATAATTCATTCAATCCAATTATTCATAAGCAAAGTTATTCAATAAAACATTCATTGACATATCATCATTTACAATAACCAACTATAACCATAAAACATATGAAGCTATACTCAAAATTACTTATATACATTTATCAAAACAATTCAACAGCCAACAAAAGTCACATAGTCATTTTGATCAAAGTAATCCAATGATTCCATCATAATTCAATTAAACAACCAAACCTAATTCAATTACCAACACTTGTTCGTGAAACTTTCATAGTTTCATCATTTTAAATCTACATACCTTGTAAAGTAATAACAAACTAATTATTCAAACAAGATGCATATCATCATCACCACGCTTCACTGCATCACCCTGATCATCACAAATATTTGTTATCTCATGTTTATCAAAAATTGAATCAACTCATATTTAGACCATCACTGCACCATTTCTATCAATTTATCATTTCTATTAATTCGTTAGTGCCTCAATTCCCTAACTCATGCCTTTAACATACAAATAACATTTCTTTTCCATTTCTATGTTCTTCCATATTTCTCAAAAGTTCATATTCTCTTATTTGAATGTCATTATTTATTCTTCCAAAATCCAATGCCATCATGGTTTTGGACTCATCTCTCGACTTAAACTTATAATTTAGATATGTTTATGGGCTCTGATACCATTCTGTCATGCCCTACCTTCTGAGACGTGACCTACCATTTTACATTGTATTTCACCTAATTTTTCCCACTTTTAAGGTGGGGGTACTCAGGTCCCATTCTAGGTCACTTTTCCTTGAGGTCTATATTTTCCTTACAAATTCCCAATTTAAGGAAATATTCTGTCAAAATTTTCGCAGAGTCCACCCTATATTATCAAGATTTAAAACCTGATATACATCACTTATCAAATAGATTCTTAATTTCAATATAAAATTTGATCTTGTACATTTATCATCAAATATAACAATTGAATTGAAATCATAAAGTATTAACAAAACTTACTAAGTTGGCCCATTTTTATCCATAGCTTAGAACCTACTTCACCCCCATGATAGCAATAAACAAATCCATATAAATGTCATATACATTTATTCCTATCATGACATGCCATGTGATTACATTTAATATACAACATTCTGATTTTCAATTATAATTATATAATGATTATCATTACACAAATACACACAAAGGGGGTACCAACCCTAATCCATCATGCATCATAAGTCTTCAGTCTTTCTCAGAAATCCTTTGCTTGACCTGTCTACTAAAAATTTAAACAAGAAAACATGAGTCCGGGCAACTCAGTAAGTAGACAAATGTCATCAACAATAATTAATACCCAATGAGCACATTTCATATCAAACAATTGATATTCATCAGTATAAATAATCACAATGAACATATGTTCATCAATGTATATTAGATATCCAAGGTTGAACCAAACATCAATAATCATTCCAAGGGATATTCGTTATTCTTAACAACTAAACAATATCAATCTTAAACAAATATGGAATATCCACTATCCCGAATCAAAACATACATGCTAGGAATTCAAACAAAAGGATAAACATTATTCCTAATTATGTAATGAAAATAAATGTGTACTTACCTACTGACGAATCATCATACACTCTTCCAGCTCCATTCCTTTTCATCATTCTCAGATCATTCTGTATAGGAAAATAATCCCAATCATTTACAATTGCAACTCTTAATTCATTTCCTACTAATTTATTTTAGATATGCACAAACCACAATTCAATTTATAGCTAGTACTTCCAAATCCAACTTATTCATATTATATCTCATTCATTGGCATTTAAAAATACTTTGTTTCTAACATCAAATCCTCATTGTATAACATGAATAAGGCTTAAACAATTTCAAACCAACTCAATTAAATCTTTAATTCAACAAATTTGCAGCTTACATAGCCCATACATATTTTTTCTTGATTAACCCAAACTAGTTCATAGTCCAATATCCATTTTCACTAATTCAAATCATTCCATACAAGTCCCAAAACATCATTAAGTGTGAATTAGTCATTTTCCCCATGTTTATAAACACAAAACCCTATTCTATTTCTTAAAAATCCACTATTCACAAATTGATAGAAACTCTAGCAAACCAAATTAATGATTTCTCATGCCAAAACATCATAATCAATCTATAAAATCATTTTTCCCATGATTCTTCCATCACTTCCATATAAAATCTCCCCAAAAGTTACTGTTCGTAGTATATAAGGAGCCCTAGTAAGCATCAATCAGAAAATTGATTGGTGAAAAAAACTTACCATGATATTTGGATGTAAATTTCACCAATGGATAAGAATCCAAGTCCAAAATCCTATATTAGCTCCTTCCAATTGTATGAAATCAGATTTTCTTCCTTCTTCTTTCATTAAAATGACTAAAACTTGGGTCAAGATTCATGGTTGATGGGTTGCAATCTTAAATGCACTTATTCCCTCAAAGATTTGATGTAAAATTGGCTAAATGGAGTCTAGGGCATGAGTTTGGGGCATGGGAGAAGAAACGGGTTAGATAGAAATGAAAACGGAATGGGTCAAGTCTTTCAAAAGTTAGATTTTTCGGTGTTTCGGTGCACCATGGGGCCCTTGCTGCAGCAAGCAAAAGCCTTGCCATGGCAAGGACTTGCTGGATAGGCTAAAAAATGCACTTCTGAAGCCATGCCTCAGCAAAGAAATGCCTTGCCATGGCAAAGACTTGCTATATGCCAAAAAAATAATTTTCTAAACCCTTGCCACTACAGGGAAGTTCTATCCCGATACAGTTTTAGTAATTTGAGTATAAAAATTATATGCGATGTCCAAATTACCTAATTTTTAAGGCATTGGAAAGATAACATTAAAGCATACAATTTTATTTAAAACATTTTTCCAAATCATCACTTAAACATGTCAAACAATTAAATAAATTTGACCCATCTTATTCATCTTGTTATTTTTTAATTATCCAAAACAATTTTGTTGTATTAGTCATAACTTCCTCATATGATATCTAAATTAAGTGATTTTTGTTCCATTAGATAGAGAATTTCATGATCTACAACTTTTATATTGAAAACTATTTCAAATTAGTCCATTATTTATGTTAAAATTCAATAGCAATGACCCCTTTTTCAAATTCAGCATTTATACTTATGAAAGATCACCATAGCCCCATTTTACATAAAACAATTCAAATCTCTCAATAATCACTTTGCACACATCACTTGCATGAAATGGGATATGACCATGCTATTCACCACATCATTTGAGGTCAATTGCCAAAAATCACCTATTCAATTCTTTTTAACCAAGTTTTCTGCTAAAAGTGACTCTATATGCCATTTTCATTCCAAAATGCATCAAAAACTCAAACTAATGTTTCACACACATTACAATACATATGATGACTATTTTTAGCCATCCTTATAGATCGAAAACATACTTTTCCTCAATTTTCTTCTCATTGTTTTTATATAACCAAAAATGCTGAAATTTATAGAATTCATGGTCCAAACTCTACCCATTTGCTCATGAGTAGATTTCAAACACCTCAGTTCTTCATTATGCTAAAATTTGAAAAGTTTTTCCTTGTTCTAACACCCCAGGTGTTATAGTTGGAAGAGAGAAAGATGCAATTTTGGTAGATTCTCTCTCAGGTTGAGCTATCTTTGGATCTGCAGGAAAGGATGGATGAGGGGAGTGTGTGGGTGAAGACATTACTATGATGGGAGAGTTGGTTCTAATTGGAGATAAGTGATGTGGAGGTGAGGAGTAATGAGTCGGAGGTGGAGAGAAATGAGGATGATAGGCTTGACCTCTGAGTGACTCTGTTAGAGATTGTAGAGAGTCAAGTCTTTAGTCAATTTTATCAGTTCTCAGGATCATGGATGACATGATAGTGCTAGGATTATGATCTATTCTATTCATTTAAATAGCTAGAGTAGACATATAGTATTCAATCATTGTGAGCTTATTTCTAGGTGTTGTGGGATGGGTTGTGTCGTGGGAATTGATGAAGTGGTTGGTGTGTTTGGATGATGAGTGTCCAATGGGTGATGGGGATCTAATAGGTGTGAATGAAGTAGTGGCTACTGCTGCTACTGTTGTCTCATTTTCTTCTCTTAATACTTCTTTTGGCTCTTCATTTCTTGCTGCTTCTCTTGGAGTCTCTCTTATCTCCTGTTCTAAGTTTTCTTCTCTCATTGTTCTTTCTTCTTCTTCTTCTTCTAGCTCTTGTCTAGATCTCTTTAGTTATTCAGTTCTCTTTGGTTTTTCACTGATCCAGCCTTCTGATTCCTCTTGAAGCCCATTCTTTTTAAGGTTCTTTCATCAACTATGTCTGAGTCCTTAGACTCTTCTCTCTTTTCTCTAGATAGATTTACTCCTTTATCTTTGAGAATTCTTGTGAAGATCATCCCATATGGAAGTGAGAATCTTGTCATAGACTTCACTAGATATAGATGATCCACTATGATTTGTGCAATGTTTGTTTCCTTTTTGTTCTTCAAAGCCTATAGCACTTCTGCATCTTTTTTTGAAATTTAATGTATGACTCCTATCCTTAGATACACATTATTTATCACCATTGCGTATGCTAATTTATAATCTAGGCTCAGATGACTGACATGTAAGTAATTTTCTTTTGCATCTATTTCAACTCCTATCAGGTCTGAGAATAGTCTCACTCTGCTTGATGGCCAGTCAACATGTTCTTTTTCAATTTCAGGAAGGTTGAGGATTCTTCTCAAGTTATCAAGGGATAGGTTTATCTCAATCTCTTCTATCCATGATTTCTGATTACTTGAGTTCAAATTATTGATTAGGGCCTTCACAAATCTAGAATAGCAAGGCTGTTTGCATCTCAGAAAAATCAGTCCAACCCTGGAATCAGAACCACTCACATACTTCCAAGTTCATTCCACTTTCTCCAAATACCTCAAAATTAAATGCTCTACCCCTGATGATTTTCTTATTTTCATACTTATCAAGATATCTAGAGAATGCATCTTCTCTGTTAAGGAAAATTACCTCAAATGTGTCATCCTCGCACCTTAGTCTTTTAGAGTTAGCTGTCTCTGAAGCTTCATCCCTTTCTTTCCTTCTGATGCTTGAATCAGTTATTTATATTCTTGCCATAGGAGTAGAAAGAAGTCAGGATTTAGAAATGGATAGAGAAGGTACGATGGAAAGATTTATTGGGTGAAGGAATTTGAATTGACTAGGAAGGTGAAGGATTTCTCTGAAAGTATGTTTTTGGATGCTCTAAGAAGAGGGGTTTAGGTTTTCAGAGGTCTTAGAATAGTTAAATAGGGTTTCCAAAATTGAGTTTTTCTGAAATGTTGTCGAAGGCTTCAAAATGGGTGAGTGCGATCTTCGGAGGAAATGAGTGTTTTACTTCGGTGACTCTGAAGCTTTACTTCGAAGGCGACATTATCTATCAGAGGCCACAAAATGATTTTCGGCAATTCTGAAGTTTTATTTCGGGGCTATGGAATTCTTTCAGAGGCATTGTAGTCCTCTATTTTGGAGCCTTTGAAACAATGTAGATTTTTGGATTTGTTCTTTTGAGCATTTTTCATCAGAGTTATCAATAATGAACATGTTTTCCATCTTATCGATGTTTTGTTAATTTTCAACTTAAGCATTTGAATCTAAAATACCTAATTCTCTTAATTTTTAATCTATCTTCTGGAAGAAGTTTAGTAAAGATATTTACTAGTTAATTTTCAATGGGCATAAATTATAAATATATATTATGATTTTGAACATAATCTCTAATAAAGTGATGCCTAATTTCTATATGTTTTGTTCTGGAATGTAAAATTGGATTTTTGGTTAGACTTATAGTACTACTGTTATCACATCTTATGGGAATATCAACATAGTTAAGGCTAAAATCATTTAATTGTTGTTTCATCCAAAGGATCTGAGCACAACAACTGCCAGTTGCTATATATTCTACTTCAACATTTGATAATGCCACAGATGTCTGTTTCTTGGAAAACCATGATATGATCATACTTCTTAGAAACTAACAAGATCTTAAAGTACTATTTCTATCTAATTTATATCTAGCAAAGTTTTCATCTGAGTATCCTACTAAATTAAAATCAGAAAATTTTGGATACCACAAGCAGAGGCTTGTTGTGTTTAAAAAGTGTCTAAAGCTTTTCTTTACAGCAATTACGTGTGACTCTTTGAGATTTCACTAAAATCTAACATACATGTAGACACTAAACTTTATATCTGGTCTACTTGTAGTTAAGTATAATAATGATCCTATCATGCTTTTATAGAGTTTGTTACATACTGATTTACCTCTTTCATCTTTGTCAATCTTTATTGAAGTGCTCATTGGTGTTCCATATCTTTTACCATCTTCAATATTTAATTTCTTTAGAATTTATTTTGTATACTTGAATTGGTGAATGAAGATTCCTTCTTCCTCATGTTTGATTTGTAGTCCCAAGAAAAATATGTGTTCACCCATCAAGCTTATTTCAAATTCTCCCTTCCTTATTTACCTCTGCTATGGATGGCTTAGCTTCATCCATTGTTGTCTTTGATAGTGGAGCTTCTTCTTGATTATCTTGTAATTTCAGTTTCTCCACACTTGTTAGAAGATTATCTATCTCATCATCAAAATCACTATTTATTTATTCCTCTACACTCTTAGGTTGTGTACTCTAAATGCTTTGCTAACAATGGAATAACCCAGAAATATACCTTGATTAGATCTATTATCAAATTTTTTAAGGTTTTCTTTGTCATCGTTAAGAATAAACCATTTACAACCAAAAGTATGAAAATATAAAATATTGGGTTTCTTGCCATAATATAATTCAAATGGAGTTTTGTTGAGTATGGATCTAGCAAAGATTCTGTTAATGATATAACATGTGGTGTTCATTGCTTTAGCCTAAAAATATTGTAGGACATTTTATTCACTTAACATTGTGCTTGCCATCTTTTGCAAGGATCCGTTCTTCCTTTCTACTACGCCATTTTGTTGGGGTGTTCTTGGTGCAAAGAAAGTTTGAAGAATACCATTGCTTTCATATAAATCATTGAATCTATGATTCTCAAACTCTTCACCATAATCACTCCTTATGGCAACAATATGAGAACTTTGTTCATTCTATACACATTTGGAAAATACTTCAAAGATTGAAAAAGCTTCATCTTTAGATGCTAGAAATATTATCCAGGTAAATTTACTATAGTCATCTACAATGACATATGCATAATGTTTCCCTCCAAAGCTTCTTATCCTTATTGGTTAAATCCATATGTTGCAACTGAAGGGGTTTGGTTGTGTATACTTCTCTATTTGATTTAAATGATTCTTTTACTTGCTTGCCTTTCATGCAAGCATCACATAACTTATTATTAAATTTGAGTTTTGATAAGCCAACAACTATATCTTTATTATATATCTTTCAATCAGATTTTTGTTGGCATGTCCTAGCCTTCTATGCTATAACATGGGTTCATTGTCACTCACAATAAGACACTTAGCTTGAATATATGAAAGATTAGCCAAATATATATTTCCATATCTTCTACCTATACTATAACTGACTGAGACAGATCTAATACAGAATAAGATTGAGATTCAAATACAATTTTGTAGCCTTTGTCATAAAATTGACTTATGTTAATCCTTCTACTAAAAGTACATCTTAAAATGAAGTAAATAGAGGTTGACTAACCTTACCGATCCCACTACTCTACCTTTATCATTATCACGAAAGGTTATTATTCAATTAGATTTCATTTTCATTTCCATAAATAACTCCTTATTCCCTGTCATGTGCCTTGCGCAACTACTATTGATATGCCATGTAATGCTCTTTATGGCTCCCAAGCACACCTGCATAGAAAAAGTTAAGTCTTAACTTTTGGTACCCATTTGGGAATGGGTCCATGTGTGTTAGTTGCAGGTAATGTTAGTACCCATTGTTTCTTGGGTAGAACAGTTTTAATTAAAGGAATTTGGATTGCATTTAGTACATTTGCTACTATCTTTGGAACCCAAATTGTAGTCTATTTTGGTTCAAATTTTTTATGTTGTTGCTGTCCACTTCTTTTCTTCATTTTTAACAAAGTGGAGGTTGATATCTTTTTTAGAGTATTATTTTTAGTTACTATTTGCTCAAGTATGCTATTAGTGTTATTGCTCGTCTTGAGCTTGAAATTTTCTTCCTTAACTTTGGAGCATTCATTTGTAATTCTTTTGAGCTCCTTTTTAGTCTGTCTATACTTTCTTTCAAAGTAATAAAATCTGAATATAATTCTTCTAACATTTCTTCATTACTGGGAGTTTCAAAATCAAAATTTACCTGCTCTTCATGGATTTCCATGAAGTTGATTCCCGTATGAAGTTCATCATGAGTGCTTTTGTTTGGAGACATTTGACTAATTTGAGCTTCATGTTCTTCTTCTTCCTCACTTTCACTTTCGTTTATATTATTCTCTAGCATCTCCCATGCTGCTAGAGCTTTCTTTTTCTTCTAGAATTTTTTGCTCATTCTATAGTTGTTGCTGCTATTGTTTCTTCTGTCAAATTATGAATTGTATTTCTTCTTTTGCTGACCATTTTGTTTCTTGTCTGGCTCTGGATAGTCAAACTTCATATGTCTAGGTTTCCCATAATTGTAACAAGTGAGTGGTTCTTTTTTTCTATCATTTCTTCCAAAATTGTTCCTTGAACTATTTCCAAACTTTTTCTTCTTTAGCATGGATTTGAATCTTCTCATAATTATTGTCATTTCCTCATCTTCATCTCCACTCATGGATGCATTAGTTTGGGATTTGTCATTCTCTAACATACCTTTAAGAGCAATTGCTTTCTTATCCTTTCGTTCTTCTATATTTTTCTACTTCATTAACACCTCATGAGTCATAAGAGAACCCATGAGTTCTTCTAGACTCATTGTGTCCAGATTCCCTACTTCCTGGATTGCTATTACTTTTGGCATCCATTGATTTGATAAAGATCTTAGGATTTTCTTCACCATTTTGGGCTCTACGTATTTTTCTCCTAAATTTTTAGCCCATTTGTTATCTTTTGAAACCTTCCAAACATATCTGAGATTGATTTTGTCTCATTCATGTTGAAAGCTTCATATTCCTATACAAGAAGATTTATATTAGTTTCCCTTACTTGCTTTGTGCCTTCATGTGCTACTTCTAGTTTGTCCCAGATTTTTTTTGCAGTATCGCCATAGGACATCTTGTCAAACTAAGAGGATGTAAGAGCCCAATAAAGGCAGTTCTTTGCCTTAGCATCTTTCTCAGCTGCTAGAATATCCTCAACAGTGTATTTATCTTCAGTATCTAGGATAATCAAACTATCATTGATGGTTTTCCATAGCTAATAATCTAAGGCAATCAAGAAATTTTCATTCTTATCTTCCAGTATCCATAGTTTGTACCATTAAATAATGGTGGTCTAGAAGTAGATTGACCTTCAGTAGAAGTGTTATGGAAATAGCTAGCAATAGAGATCACTTCACAAGTTATATGATTGAAATAGTAATGTATAACTAATGAAGTCTACTCTAATACCAATTGTTGGTCCCCTTCATATGGTGACTCAAGATGGGGGAATTGATTCTTTAAAAATTTTGGCTAGATAATAGTTAAAGTGAAAGATTAGAGACATTACTAATAAGTTAATGTAATTAGACAGGTATTTTTATAGTGGTTCGACCCTTCACTTGGGTCCTACTCCACTTCTCTGAGTTAGCCTTTATGCTAAACGCAACTTCTACTAACACTTTTTGGTTTTCTAAGCTCACCAACAAACTTACACAAATTAGTTTTTTAGGCTCACCAACAAGCTTATACAAATACTTAGCAGGTATCCTACTTGCTTTCACTACATAGATGCAAGTTAACAACCTTGCAAGGATATGTAGAAATAAACTTGTACAAATATTAATGCCTCTAATAGGATGATTTTGTACAAAGTTGGAAAGTAGTAAAAATAAATAATGTAGCAGTAGAAATAATAAGATTTAATCTCCAGAAGTGGTTAATGAATGACTTTGAATGCTTCTTTGAACGAACTACAGTGAAGTTGAAATTGTGGAAGAAAAAAGCCTTAAAGACTTAGTAAATGCTCTTTCTTGTTTTTTAGTATGAAACCATTATTATCTTTGATCTCACTTAACTTATTTTATATGTGAGTTTTCTATCTTTTTTTGAGGTCTCTGACTTTTTTTATCGTGGTAGGTGAGAAACATTAAATGCTGAGAAACATTTTAATTTAAGATCGTTGTACTTTTAGCACTGTTTCGAAGGCTATGAACAAACATTAGATCCTCTACACTTCTAAGTAGCATGAGGTTTCCACACAATTCACACAAGTCACCGTTACTTCGCATGTACTGAAGACGTCCTTCGGAGGCTCCGAAACAACATTACTGAAACAATTCGCATCGGGACCATAGGGGCTGACTTTGAAGTAATTGACTCTGTGACTTTGAAATATTTTTCTATCTCCAAAGTGAATATTCTATGACTCCAAGGAAACCAATTCCGAAGGCTATAGTTGTCTCTAAAATACCCTGTCGACTCTGAAGTTATTTTGCCAACACTTTGACGTGCTTGACATAACTCCAAAATTCTGATTTGTCTCCAAAGTAAGTGTTCTGTGACTCTAAAAGAGTCTATTGTCTCCAAAGTGCATTATTTACTCCGAAGGACTTAACATAGCCCTGAAGATTACATACTCGTGATTTTGAACTGCTTTGACTATCTCCGAAGGTTGTTAGCCCGTAACTCCAAAGTAACTAGATTGACTTTGAAGTAAATGACTTAACCCCAAAGCTTGTACATTCGTGACTCCGAAGTGCTATCAACACTCTAACATTATTTTTCCTATCTCCGAAGTGCTTCAATGACTCCATGACTTCTTTGCTAAATCAGAATCTTGCAACTTTGTGATACTGAAAGATTATTCCCTTGTCTCCGAGGCTTTTCAGTGGTTTCCAAAGCCTTTTGGCTGGCTCCAAAGTATGTGACTTTGTGACTCCGAAGGAATGAACTTTGAAACCAAAGTTGACTTCAAAGCTTCCTTGAAGACTTTAAACTATCTATTTTCTTATTTTAAGTATATATGTAATTTATATACTTAATTCTCATGAGCATTTACTTGGTTTCTTCCTTTGAACAATATGTAATTTATTTCAAAAGATTAGTTTGAAAGTATAACTGCAAGTAATTGAGAATAGACTATTAGTACCTTAATATTTCACTCATATCTTTACTCATCATCAAAACATAGTTGGTTAGGAATGTTCATCATCAAAATCAAGCTATTTAAGATAGTATGTTCAATAAATTAAACATATCACTCTCATATGATGTCCAAATGATGCAATTCTTAAAGGCTTTAGAAATATAAATTCATGATATACAACTTTCATGTTAACTACGTTTTCCCAATCAGCAACCATATATGAAAAAAAATTAAATAAAGTAACCCAATTTGGTAATTTTAGTACTTTTCACCCATGTTGAGCAATTTTGGTACATTGATCATAACTTTCTCACACAATATCAAAATCATGTGATTCTTGATTAATTCAAAATAAAATTTCAATATATATAACTTTTATGTTTAACACTTTTCCAAATTATTCCTTATCCATGCCAAAAATTAATCACAAATGACTTGTTTTCCAAATTCAGCATTTTCATAACATACTCTTGTGATCAATACACAATCTCAATTTTTAGTTACATTAAAAATAACTACAAAATATTCAATTATTTGAGTATCAATTTATCATCATACATGTTTAACCATCCTATACTGGGGCCGATGTTGGACGCTACCATTTCCCTTCTTCTTAAGTGAAATCTTCTCATAATCCCATGATTTCCAAATTTTTAAGGGAATTATCTTACCATAAACCAGCAGATTCTACCCTGTATTATATGGATTTAAACCTAATATACATCAATCAAATAATTTTTTAATAATTATATTAACAATTTCTAATATAAAATAGATCATCAACAATAACATAAAACATAAAATCATTAAACCCTTTGAAGTTACCAATAGCCAAGAACCTGCTTCTTCCCATGATGGCATTAACAAACCCTAGTTTTAAATCAAATACATTTATTGCTAATATAATATGCTATTACATCTTATTATACATCATTTGAATCCTTTAAATACCATACAAATACACAATGAATTGTCCAACTACAAATCATTATACCATAATAAAGAGTCTTCCATCTTGCTCAATAATCCCAATCCGCCATTGGGATTCTTTAGTTGACTTGCCAGCTAAAAATTAAACAAGAAGGCATGAGTCCGAACAAACTCAATAAGTAAGCATTATAAAAATCAATAATAAAATAGTAACATGTTTATAATTGGATGCTCTAATATACCTTAAACCATGCAGGCAATCCATATCAAACGGTGTCATTCTAGCACAACATGGATAAATCACACCTATGCCACTCTGGCACTTCATATGTGTGCCATTCGGGCACCATATATTTACTTATACTATTACTCCTAACCCTGCATATCTATACTATCGTATCTATGCCATTCAGGCACCACATATCCATTAAAGCCTTATAGGCATCAAGATACCCTATCGTCAGTTTACAATTACACTACCATGGAATGCTTACAATTCCATTAATACATGCATCCTCACATAATTGGGATATTCTATATCCCCAAACAATGGGATAATCACCATCACCTTTCAATAATATATTTGAAAGATAGCCTACTTACTTTGAGTGAGTCACTATACATTCCTCAAGCTCCATGCCTTTTTATCCTTCTCAGATTATCCCGTATAGAGCAACAATCTCATTCATTTACAAGGTAACTTGGCTAATTCATATCAAGCCAAACATTTACTCCTTTTTACACATTACTAATCCAACGAGGTTATCAAAGCTTTATTCATCATTATTTCCTTCTGCACGTAAATCATGTATTCCATGCATTGCATTATTAACCCTTTCATATTCAATCTATGGTTGCTCTAGTCCTAGTTACTCATATAACATTTCTCATTAAAATATTTCATCATGGAAGTTATAAGTATTGTTTACTTCATAATGATTTAGCATGGTTAATCAATAAATCCATATCCATCCTCATGTAGTAATTTGTCAATTCAACAAACAAGTGATTCTTTGCCTTACAAGCATCCATTAATTGCAGTTTACTTTATAACATGGGATTAGGGGTTTTCACTCCTAAGTATACATTATGAATCTATAGCATCTTCAACATCAAATTTACCTTAATATCATGCTAACCATGCTTGTAACTTAATTAAACCTAGCATAATTACATTTTTATACAAGCCACAATTTTTACTAGTTATAATTGATTGTTCATAACCAAAACTCATACATAATTTGTTGGTTCTTGAAGTATGGCTTAACCTAAGAGGGGAGGGGTGAATTGGGTATATAAAAATTCATTACTTAACCTCTTGTTAGACCATTTCTCTCTTCTCGTGATTATGTGTGGTGCATTATAAGATAAATAATGAAAATAGTAAAGTGCATGAAAGATAAAACAAGCAAGCAAACACACACACAGACAACCCAATTTTTATAGTGGTTCGAGAACCCCATCCCTATATCCACTCTTCCAAGAGCACACACTCATTGTGCCTTGGGTTCCACTATATCCCATATAATGGAAATAAAAAGTGCTCCCAACACTCTTCTAGATTTTAGCTTTAGGGGATGTAAGTAGTGTTCCCAATACTCTTCTAGATTCCGGCTTTAGGGGGCATAAACATAGTACTTCTAGAACTCTTTTGGTTTCATGAGTTCACCAGGAAACTCACTGGTTTCGAAGATCACCAACAAACTTAATGATTTTCCAAAGCTCACCAACAACTCTCTGGCTTTTAGATTACCCAGAAAAACTAATGCTTTACAAAGCGTTACAATAAAGGATAGGGAAAGATATGATCTTTTACTGCAAAAAGAAAATAGAAAGATCTTCCCAAAATGTAAACACAATGGCCATAAAAATATGCAAATTGAAGTTCATGAAAGATAGATGACGGTTTAAGCTCTTGACCATGGGTGGAAGGATTTGCACAACGTTAAGTGTATTTGAAAAGTATTCCTTCACCACCTTTGAATCGTCTCATCTCTTCTCCTTAAATAGCTCCCTTAAAAACTTGATCGTTGGAAAAAGATTATCTTCATTAATTGTAGAGACGAAAGTTGATGAGCAGGAAATAAATATAGAAGACCGTTTTGATAATCTCCCATTTGAAAATGCCATCTTCTAATTAATTACCATATGCTTAGAGTCATTCTATAATGCCAACCTTGACATAAAAGAAGGTGAATAGTTGGTTCAGGTAACTGACGAATAAGGAGATGGTGAAGCTCTGACTTGTTTTAAGATTTTGGAAAGAAGATAATAAATTTTGACAGATTCAGCTTTTCCACTTTGATCAATGCTGTATTGCTTTTCTCTAAGGTAAGTATTCAACTAAGTCTCTTTCTAGCTAGATAGACTCTCTTCATTTTCTCCTTTATCCATAGTTAATTCCAAACGAAGTTGTGCTTCTTTATTTTCAAACAAATGTGTTTTGATCTCTAAACTTCTTCTTCCATCTACTGCCTTTTCATTGTATCTTCATATAGGATGAGATTTTGAATAGAGTATTCAGATTGACATCTTTGAGCATATTTCAAAATCTCTGTAACTTAAACTTTTTAAAATATGGTAGATAGTTAGAGTAAATATCCGCAGTCCTTCACTTAGAAATTTGAATAGGTTCTTGATATTTGATCCTTGTTTAGCACTTAGAACCTTCAAGCATTTCATTCTCCTTTAATAGATTGTCTATTTTTATAATCCAAAAATGTTTGTGGACTACTTGGAAGAATATTGTTGCAAGATAAGTTGCTACAGAGTGTTGAATTTTTGATAATTTAAAATAATAAATTTTCACTGTAGCAAGTTACTGTAGCATATCACTGTAGCACCGCTTTGTCTAAAGTAAGTAATAGATGAATTAGCTAACTTTGTTTGTCAGTTACTATAGCAGAGTTCCTATAGCATTGTCAATGTAGCGGATCACTATAGCACCACTCTGCTTTGTCTGTTACTTCGTTTGCTGATGAAGCTTTGTTTGTTGCACTATACCAGATTATTGTAGCATCGTTACCGTGGTGATTACTGTATCACCACACCAATTTGTCTATTACTTCGTCTATTGATTGCCTAAAGCTTTGTCTGTTGTAATGTAGCAGTGTTACTTTAGCATTATTACTATAGTAGATTACTATAGCAATCATTTATTACTTTGTCTGCTAGCTCAAACTTTGTCTTCCACTTCGTCTGTTACTTCTTCTGCCAATTTGTTTGAAGCTTTATTTTTTCTTTCACTTTGTCTTCCACTTTAGACAATCCGGTTTTAGACAATCTACTTTGTCTTTCAATTCATCTGGCACTGTAGTAGTATTGTAGCATTTAACTATAGCAAAATTACTATAGCAGTGAACCTACACATGGAAATTTCTGTAATTTTGCCTTATTATTAACTTAACATTTTTCATTATAAACAAAAATACATTTATCCACATATAATACACATAAGTTAGAGTATGTATAAATTATTCAAGCATAATTTCTTTTTCATGCAAAGAATATATTCTACGATGAACGCTTGTCAAAATATGTTTATCCTCACATGATTTTCACAAGTTGTAGAACATGGATAAATCATATATTATATTTTTTATTATGTTTTCCATTGTAAATCTATATAAAATTTACATAACTTGTAAAGCATGGATATGTACTTTAAATCATGATTTTGTATCTATAAACTTATTTAAGCACTTATTGTTCTTCATTAAAGAAGATATCTCTTTAAAGCACTTTTAACATATGATCTAAGGCATGACAAACAAGGTTGAAAGCAATATGGATCAATATGATTTCCCTTCTAGGCTTATATCAAGATGTATATGCTTTCATAGATGATATTCCAATAAAGCACGCATATTTCAAGCATAACTTTCTACATTAGAGTTTTCTATACTAGAAGAATTATTAGCATAAATCAAGTCTTAAGGCAAGTTTTCTTATCATCAAAATCATACAATAATCCCAAATTTTCCCCCTTTTTGATGATGATAAAACTTAAAGACTTGTGACATTTGAAGGTCATGCTAATGAGCCAATAGCAAACTCTCCCTATCTAATTGGAATGTGTAATCCTATGGAGTTTAATAAAGACCAATCATGATGTATGATTCTATTCTTCTCTTAGATGCAAGTCATGACAAGCGCCCTTCCTAATACAATCCCAATTTCTTAAACAAGTCTTTCTACATTTTTCTCCCTCTTTTTATTAGCATCAAAAAGGTGTATGAAATGAATAGGATATGTCTTCCCCTTATAACTAGAAGATAGGATAGGTAAAGGCAATTAGGAGTAGGGTATGGGATCAAAGCTTTCATCCAAAATGTTCTGCTATCCTTTGTTGTATTAAATCACATAGAGTAGAACCATATAAAGCATAATCCATTCTTTCCCAAGTCTTCTTTTGTTCCAAACTCTCTCCCCTTTTGTATTAAGGTTATGACTCACAAATATACATATTTCTCCCCCTATCTTGTTGGGTTCCTAAAGAGTACACAACCACATATAGATCTTTGTCCTAGGCAAAGCATAACTATGAGCATGAGATAAAATTAGTTTTTAGCAATATAAAGGACAAATTCAAGTCATGAGTAACATCCAAATTGTAATTGAAGTTTTCAATATATATAAACAGTTTTCAAGCATGCATCAATTCATATATCATATTAAGGATGCATAAAAATCATAATTCTCAATTAAGCACAAAGGACACTGAACTAACAGTCATATTTCATAAGGAAACTGCATAAGAAACTTTACCACACCTTTTCAAGAATGAAAACATCATAGTTTTAATCATATAAGGTGACAACAATCATTCAATAACAATGCATGATACTAGTTGTTGTGTTTATTTTTTTTCTCATTAGTTTGTAGTTTCTTGATGTTGTTCAATGATGGAAACATTGAATTTTTCTTAATTCAGATTAGGATCTCTATCATTTTAATCATTAGGTGATGCTTTACACAATCTAAGTGTCTTATACTCCTTTCTTAAGATGGTAGATTGAAAAATATAAATATAAAAGTAATATCTATCTCTGCCTTCCAGATTCATCTATAGGTCTTTATAGACAAATCAATAGACAAAGTCAATTCATCTGCTATGAAGAAATCTTTTCCGCATTATCAAGAGTTGTCTGTAACTTGTCTAAGAAAAGAACTTCAGCTACACCTTAATAATTTGTCTGTTACTTATCACAAACAAACCAAAAGATAAAGTAAAAGCGCTCCAAATCTCCAAAGAAATGTGCTCAAGATTTCTCAACTCTTTACATAGCACACTTTAATATGATACACATGTGAATTAAACATTTCTCAGGCTTTCTAAAGTTCCTTGAATTCACATGCTTAGAAATTAGCAACTTTTCAAATATATGTTTAGGAATGCTGGCTCCTTCTAACCTAACTTTAGATCATCAAAATCAATTAAATTTTAGTGCTTAATCCTAGGGAGCTTCATGAAAAAAATCTTCTTAATTCATCTGAGGTCATATGTGCAAGAAACATCATTATCTCTCTTATAAGCCATCTCATTATGGAACTTGAATAGAGTAAGGCAATCTGAAACAAATATCACTTTTCATGCTCACTCAGATCACACTCACCCAATTATCTTTAAAAATTCATAAGCCTTTTGTATGTCCTTATATGCTTAATATGTGCTTTTGTCTATTCATCCCATAATTTATGCACCTTATCAATTTAGAATCATATTTCAGTATTCAATATAGGATTTGATTACCAAAGAATTTTATCAGTGCAAGGTGGCATCTTTAGGAAAATTCTAGTACTTCTAGAGTTAGATTTGAAAAATATATTCAACATAAAAATTATAGACTTTGTTTTTAGCTTCGAAATGCATCAATAATCACATAATTCTGATTTTTTATGAAAACTTTATGGCTAGAAACTGCGACTGTCTCTAGTAGCTAAAACTTAGTTTGAAATTTCACTCTATCAAAAAGGCGTTACTTTGAGGCCCAATGACTCCTAGAAGAAGATTGATTCAGTAAAAGTGATAAACATAAAAATAAAAGTTGTAGCCCTTTAAATTATCTATCCATAGAATTAAGAATCACCTAATTATGAGTTTGTATGAGAATGTTATAATTGAAATACTGAAGAATGCTTTAGATGATGCTGAAATTGCAAAAAACAGCTTGGGATGAAGCAGACTATCATGTATTATTTGAATTTTCTCATCATATGATTTCAAGTTGTATTTGCTTAAAATTTCTTACATATATTATGGTCATGAATGATGAAAATAATAAATGAGATGCAGTAATTCATGACATAAGCATAACTTTTAAGAATTCATAAAGATTTAAGTTATTTTGTTGATTATTTCAATCTTGGGAATTTAAGCCTTAATGATGATTATAAAAGGAATGGATAGGCATGAATGCCTATTTGAGACCTTAAACCATAAGATTTCCCAAACAAACTTGACCATGCCTTGGGACTATAATATATTAAGAATTAGTTATTTTGCATATCAATTTAAAATTTAAGAATGATTTAGTTAAGAAACAATAAATTCATATCTATTTAAATCCAAAGCAGTTAGATGTACATTTCAGGAACATGAAGAATGTATAGCAGTAAAATGCATAAGTTCAATGTGCTTATCAATCAAATATATATCACGTTTGGTAAACTTATCACTTTTGTCACTTCTTTTTTTAATTTCTACATTTGAGATTATAAATGATGATTCCAATCTTGACTTTTCATTTCAGTGCTTGATTTTCTTTCTTCAGCTTTAAGTTTGTAGATTGAGAAGATGATCTTATTTTCTCATAAGAATCTAGACTATTCAACAAAATGGAATACACTTCATCATTTTGAATAGATCATTCATTACTTAAACTATTTGCTTCTTATATAAATGTTTTCATTTTCCTAGGTGTCTCTTTAATTCTCTTTCAATTTATGTTTCAGTTCTGTATCATAAATTTATTTGATTTTGGTTGTTCTAAACTAAACTTTAACATTCTATATAAATGAAATCATATCAGAAACAAATGAGTAAATGGATTAAGTATGGACATTAAAAGAATATAAAGGAATTTGGGTTTGAGTTGCCATACCTACACCTACCTTTCCTTTTTCTCTGGCTTCTTAAAACATCATCTTCATCTAGTATCAAGAAGCCATTTTCCCTTTGGTGGAACTTGATCAATCTTCTTTTTCTTCTTCTTCTACTTTTTCTCTTTCTCTTCTTTGGGTTGTTCCTCCTCAACCCATGAGTCTTTTTCTGTTGTAGGTTGCTCCTCCTTTTCTTCTACTTGGTTTCTACTTCTTCTTTTGAGAATTGTTCCTCCTTAACTAGTGCTTTATCACTTTCTTCTTCTTTTTGCTTCTCTTTTTTATATTCTTTCTTTTCTCTATCTTTACCTACACTCATGTTCAGCTTAATAGGAAGATTAGTATAATCTTGTAGCAAATTATTTTGCCCCTTAGAAATTTCCTTTAACCTGTCAAACATTTCTTTTGTACTTTTGCAGGTTAAAACAAGGTTGCAAATGGTGGGGCAAAGAGCATGGAGCAAGGAATTCATTACATTGACATTGTCTTGTGGTACTCTCTCTTCATCCTCAACAAAGCCAATAGAAATAACTTTCCATAAATCAATGTCGTTGGCCATAAGACTAATTTCCAATATCCTCTTCCATTATGCATAAATGGATCCATCATAATATGAAAGTTGAGAGGTGGAATATCCTTCACAGAATATAGAGGATGATAGTATTGGGTTATCCATGTGGATCTCTACAATTAGTTATGCAACCCGTTCTGATACCACTTGTTGGTTCCTGAAGTATAGCTTAACCCAAGAGGGGAGGGGTGAATTGGGTATATAAAAATTCATTTCTTAACCCCTTGTTAGACCATTTCCCTCTTCTCATGATTGTGTGTGGTGCATTGTAAGATAAATAATGAAAACAATAAAGTGCATGAAAGATAAAACAAGCAAGCAAACATCCATACAAACAACATAATTTTTATAGTGGTTTAGAACCCTGTCCCTACATCCACTCTTCTAAGAGCACACACTCATCGTGCCTTGGGTTCCACTATATCCCATGTAATGGAAATATAAAGAGCCCCAAGCACTCTTCTAGATTCTAGCTCTAGGGGGTGTAAGCAGTGTTCCCAACACTCTTCTGGATTCTAGCTCTAAGGGGCATAAATATAGTGCTCCCAGTACTCTTCTGGTTCCACGAGTTCACTAGGAAGCTTACTAGTTTCGAAGATCACTAGCAAACTTGATGGTTTTCTAGAGCTAACCAATAACTCTTTGGTTTTCAGATTAACCAGAAAAACTGACACTTTACAAAGTGTTATAATAAAGCACATGGGAAGATATGATCTTTTACAGCTCTAACAAAATAGAAAGATCTTCCGAAAATGTAAACTCAATGGCCATAAAAATATATAGATTGAAGCTCGTGAAAGATAGATAATGGTTTAAGCTGTTGGCCATAAGTGGAAGGATTTACACAAGGTTAAGAGTATTTGAAAAGTGATCCTTCACCACCTTTGAATCATCTCATCTCTTCTCCTTAAATAGCTCCCTTGAAAACTTGACCGTTGGAGGAAGATGACCTTCATTAATTGCAGAGACAAAACTTGATGAGCAGGAAATAAATGTAAAAGACCATTTTGATAATCTCTCATTTAAAAATATCATCTTCTAATTAATCCCCATATGCTTAGAGCCATTCTGCAATGCCAACCTTGACATAGAAGAAGGTGAATAATTAGTTTAGGCAACTGACGAATAAGGAGATCCTGAAGCTTTGACTTATTTTATGATGTTGGAAAGAAGATAATAAATTCTGACAGATTCAGCTGCTCCACTTTGATTAGTGTTGTATTGCATTTGTCTGAAGTAAGTATTAGACTAAGTCTCTTTCGAACTGGATAGGCTCTCTTCATCTTTGACTTTATCCATAGTTGATTCTAGACAAAGCTGTGCTTCTTTATTTTCAGATAAATGTGGTTTGCTCTCTAAATTTCTTCCATCCGCTGTCGTTTCATTGTTTCTTAGGATAGGATGAGATTTCAATAGAATATTCAGATTGACATCCTTGAGCATTTTTCAAAATCTCTGTAACTTAACTTTCTGAAATGTGGTAGATGGTTAGAACAAATATCTGCAGTCTTGCACTTGGAAATTTGAATGGGTTCTTGATGTTTGATCCTTGATTAGCACTTAGAACCTTCAAGCATTTCATTCTCCTTTAATATATTGTCTATTTTTACAATCCAAAAATGTTTATGGACTGCTTAGAAGAATATTGGTGCAAGATAAGTTGCTATAGACTGTTGAATTTTTGATACTTGAAAATAGCGAATTTTCACTGTTGCAAGTTATTGTAGCCAATCACTATAGCACCACTTTGTCTAAAGTAATTAGCAGATGAATTAGCTAGTTTTGTCTATTGGCTACTATAGTTGAGTTCCTGTAGCATCGTCATTGTAGTGGAGTTACTATAGCAATGTTACTGTAGCACCACTCCGCTTTATCTGTTACTTCATTTGCTAATGAAGCTTTGTCTGTTGCACTATAGCAGATTACTATAGTAACATTAATGTGGTAATTATTATAGCACTACACCGCTTTGTCTGTTACTTTGTCTGCTGATCACCTGAAGCTTTGTTTGTTGTACTAAAGCAGTGTTACTATAGCATATTACTATAGCAATCATCTGTTACTTCATTTGCTAACTCAAACTTTGTCTTCCACTTTGTCTATTACTTCATCTGCCAATTTGTTTGAAGCTTTATTTCTTCTTCTACTTCATCTTTTGCTTTCGACAATCCACTTTGTCTTTGACTTTCACTTTGTTTCGCACTGTAGCATTTTACTGTAGCAAAATCACTCTAGCAAAATTACTGTAGCAATGAACCTGCAATTGAAAATTTCTGCACTCTTGCCACATTATTAACTTGACATTTTTCATTATAAATCAAAATACATTTATCTACATATAATACACATAAGTTAGAGTTTGTATAAATCATTTAAGCATAATTTGTTTTTCATGTAATGATTATATTCTATGAAGCACACTTATCAAAATATTTTATCCTCACATGATTTTCACAAGTTATAGAACATGGATAAATCATATATTGTATTTTTCATTATAATTTCCATCGTAAATCCATATAAAATTTTTATAAATTGTAAATCATAGATATGTACTTTAAATCATGATTTTGTATCCATAATCTCATTTAAGCACTCATTGTTCTTCATTAAAGAAGATATCTCTTTAAAGCACTTTTAACATATGATCCAAGGCATTATAAACAAGGTCGAAAGTAACTTGGATCAATATGATTTCCCTTCTGGACGTATATCAAGATGTATATGCTTTCATAAATGATATTCCAACAAAGCACGCATATTTCAAGCATATACTTCTACATTTCAAGTTTTCTATACTAGAAGCATCATTAGCATAAATCAAG